>PVIY010009704.1:48776-71727 GCA_004026745.1 Myrmecophaga tridactyla | reverse complement strand
GATGCTGATGTACAGGAGCGCAGGGCTCAGGGTGGGGCGGAGCGGGGTTGCACGACTGTATGGCCTGGGGGTGGGGGGTGGCACGGGTTTGAAGGTGAGCACCCACAGCCCAGATGTGCAGGGAGCAGGGAGGGGGAGGTGGGGGTCAAAGGTCTGGGCACGGGTCTAGGGAGAGACAGTGTGAGAGTGTGCGCTTGCGTGGGAGAGGTGGCTTGGGCTGGGGTAGGTGTGTGTACACGCGTGGGGCAGGGCTGTGGCACAGGAATGCATGGGGATGGAGCAGGGGGCATAGTGGTCAGGGCGGGGGTGCTTGGGGCACAGTTGGGGGTGGTTTATGATTTTCAGGTTTATGGGGTGTGGGGGAAGTCGCCGGTCAGGGTGGCGCCCTTGAGGGTATTGAGTTAAAGGAAGGAAACTTGGCTTATTTCCTTGTCCCCGTCGCCCTGTCCGTGCACTCCTGAGGGCTCTGGGCCTCCATTTGGAAAGGGGCTCGTTTCATTGTTTGCACTAGCTGGACAGTCTCTGGTTCTCTGCATCTCAATTCTTCAGCTTTTGCAATCAGGGCTTCCCTATATGGTGTAGAATATCCTTTCCACACCCTGGAAGTGCCATCCCAGTTGCCTTCCCATCCCTTCTGTAGCCACTCCTTGGAGCAGGGGTGAACTCAACCTACCCTATTCCACCATGTTCCCAGAGCTCCCTGCTTCTTTATTATTAACAACTAATAATCTAGTTGTTCTTTGCTGATTACCAGTTAAACATGCCCCAAACACAAGCCTGGTTCCTTCTCCAATCATGAATAAATTTTCAGGACTCTCCTTTAATCTCTACTCTTTTTTCTAATGCAATTTTCTTGAGATACTTTCATATACCATATAAACTATCCAAAATATATGATCACTGGCTCACAGTATCATCACGTAGTTGTGCATACATTTCCATGACCACTTTTTTTTTTTAACATTTTCATTACTCCAGAAAAGAAGTAAGAAAAAAAAGAAAACCCAAATCCTCACATACTCTTTATGACCCCTGTTACTGATCTATAGTATCGTTGTGGTACATTTGTTCCTATTGATGAAAGCATATTAAAATATTACTGTTAATTACAGTCCATAGTTTACAAAAGGTAACTTTTTCCAATATACCCCTCTATTCTTAACTCCCTGTAATAGTTTTATACATTTGTTCTAGTTCATGAAAGAAGTTTTTTTATTAATTAAAAAAATTAACAACAAACAAACAAAACATTAAGATATCATTCCATTCTACATATATAATCAGTAATTCTTAATATCATCACATAGTTTTATATTCATCATTTCTTAGAACATTTGCAATGATTTAGAAAAAGAAATAAAAAGACAACAGAAAAAGAAATAAAACGATAACAGAGAAAAAAAAGATTATACATACCATACCCCTTACCCCTCGCTTTCATTTACCACTAGCATTTCAAATTAAATTTATTTTAACATTTGTTCCCCCTATTATTTATTTTTATTCCATAATGAAAGAAATTTTATATTTGTATAATTAATCACAGACATTGTTTACCACAGGATTTATTGTTATACAGTCTCGTGCTTTAACCTCCCACTTTCCTTCTGGTGACATACATGACTTTAAATTTCCCCTTCCACCACATTCACACACTATTCAGCACTGTTAATTATTTCCATTATGACATGTTACTGTCACCTATCCATTTCCAAATGTTTAAGTTCAGCTTAGTTAAGCATTCTGCACATATTAAGCAACTGCTCCCCATTCTTTAACTTCATTCTATATCCTGGTTACCTGTATTGTATATTTTATGTCTATGAGTTTACATATTATAATCAGTTCATATCAGTGAGACCATACAATATTTGTGCTTTTGAGTTTGACTAATTTCACTTAACATTATGTCCTCAAGGTCCATCCATGTTGTCGTGTGCTTTAGGACTTCATCCCTTCTTACTGCTGAATGATATCCTATCTGACATACTGTTCTAGTTTGCTAGTTGTCAGAATGCAATATACCAGAAATGGAACGGATTTTAAAAAGGGGAATTTAATAAGCTTCAAGTTAACAGCTTTTAGCCCATGGAAATGTCCCAATTAAAGCAAGTCTATAGAAATGTCCAATCTAAGGGATCCAGGGAAAGAGACCTTGGTTCAAGAAGGCTGATGAAGTTCAGGGTTTCTCTCTTAAGTGAGAAGGCACATGGCAAACATGGTCAGGGTTACTCTCTCATCTGGAAAGGCAACACAGTGTCATCTGCTAGCTTTCTTTCCTGGCTTCCTGTTTCATCAAATGCCTTGGAGGCATTTTCCTTCTTCATCTCCAAAGGTCGCTGGCTGGTAGACTCTGCTTCTCATGGCTGCATTGTTCTGCTTTCTCTCCAGCTTTCTCCAAAATGTTTCCTCTTTTATAAGATTCCAGCAAACTAATCAAGACCCACCCGAATGGGTGGAGACATGCCTTCACCTAATCCAGTTAAACAACCACTCTTGATTGAATTATATCTCCAGGGACACGATCTAATTATAGTTTCAGGCATACAGTTCTGAATAGGGATTGGAAGAAGCGGCTGCCTTTACAAAATGGGATTAAGAGTAAAACATGGCTTTTCTAGTGTACATACATCCTTTCAAACCAGCATACACACATACCACATTTTGTTTATCCATTCATCTGTTGATGGATACTTGGGTTGTTTTCCTCTTTTGGCAATTGAGAATAATGCCGCTATGAACGTTGGTGTGCAAATGTCTGTTCGCTTCCCTGGTTTCAGATCTTCTGGCTCTCTCCCTCATGTCAGGATTGCGGGGTGGAAAGGCAACTCTATATTTAGTTTTCTGAGGAACCGCCAAACCATCCTCCACAGCGGCTGTATCGTTTTACATTTTCCCCAGCAGTAAATAAGTTCCACTTTCTCCACATCCTCTCCAACACTTGAAGTTTCCTGTTTGTTTAAAAGCAGCCATTCTGATTAGTGTGAGATGCTCTCTCATTGTCATTTGGATTTGCATTTTCCTAATAGCTAGTGAAGCTGAGAATCTTTTTCCTGTGCTTTTTAGACATCTGTATTTCCTCTTTGGAAAAGTGTCTAATCATGTATTTTGCCCATTTTTAAATGGGATTGTTTATCTTTTTTATCGTTGAGTTGTAGGATTTCTTTCTATGTCCCGGATATCAAACGCTTATCAGATATATTTTCTAAATATCTTCTCCAATTGATTTGGTTGCCTTTTAACCCTTCTGTCAAAGTCCTTTGAAGCACTGAAATATTCTGCATATATATTTGCATGTTGAAAAAATATGTATGATATGCTTTGAAATTTTTAAAGCAATCCCAAAGTGTAAACTATTATTGTAATATGCCAAAGAAGGTTTAAAGAAAAAAAAAGTGTGATATCTCATTTGTTGGAAGTTAAATTTGCCCTAGAAAGGAACCAAATAACATTGTGCACTTCCTTTTTAGCAGTCTTATAATTTATAACATATAAAAAATATTTTTCTCCCCCCAAATCATAGAGCTTTGAGTTAGAAGAGCACCAAATTTCAGCTTGATTCACTATAACCTGGCACTACATTTTTTGGCCATAGTTAAAAGTGAGGAAATGGGGGCTTCAATAGGTTTAAATATTTATCTGAGATGGAAATTCTCAAAGTATTGTCTTCAGACGCCTGCATCTGAATCTCCTGGGAAGCTTGTTAAAAAGTTCAGATTCCAGAGTTCTATCTAAGACTTGCTAAATTAGACTTTTAAAGAATTCTACATTTAGAAGCTCCTTGTCTATCAGTAGCATCATGTTAAAATCATCCAAGGCAGTCCGTCTCAACCCCAAATGTTCAGCTGGACCACCTAGGAATTTTATGAAAATGAAAAGTCTAACGTAGCATCGCTGGGGTGATGCCTGAGATTCTATTTCTAGTAACTTCTCAGGTGATGCTGATGTTGTTTGTGCATGGGTCACATTTTGAATATCAAAAATCTAAAATAGTGGTTCTTAACCTGCAGAATCTGTGTCATCTGGGAACTTGCCAAAAATGCAAATTCTTGGACTTACCCCAGTTCTATAAAATTAGAAATGGATACATTTTTCTTTTTAAAAATATTTTTATTTTTGAAATAAAAATCTCTTATACACCATATAGTCCATCTAAAGTATACAACCAGTGGCTCACAATATCATCACATAGTTGTATATTCATCATCATGATCAGTTTTAGAACATTTGCATTACTCCAGAAAAAGAAATACAAAGAAAACAGAAAAAAAAACCACATGTAACCCAAACCCCTTACCCCTCCCTCTCATTGATCACTAGTATTGCAATCTACCCATTTTTCCTTTATTCCTTATTCCCCATTATTTTTTTGAAGATGATTTTATCATCACAATGGACTTTTTTTCTCTTTTTGTGAAAAATAACATGTGTACAAAAGAGCAATAAATTTCAAAGCACATCACAACAATTAGTTGTACAACAGATTTCAGAGTTTGGTATGGGTTACAATTCCGCAATTTTAGGCTTTTACTTCTAGCTGCTCTAAGATACTGGAGACTAAAGTATAATTGAGCAATCATACTTATTTGTTAAACCCTACCTTCTCTGTATAACTCCACCATCATCTTTGATCTTTCTCCCACTCTTTAGGGATATTTGGACTATCCCATTGTAGCTTTTTCATGTTGGAAGGGGTTGTCGATAATATAGGATAGGGGGATGGAGCTAGTTAATGTTCTGCAGAGGCTGGCCCCTCTGCATTTCAGGACTTACCTGGTCAGAGACCCATCTAGAGGTTGTAGGTTTCTGGAAAGTTACCCTAGCGCATAGAAACTTTACAGAATCTTATATAATGCCCTAGGTCTTCTTTAGGATTGACTGGAATGGTTTTAGTTGGGGTTTGGTGAGCTATGATGGGTAGCAATGTCTAACTGAAACTTACAAGAGTGAACTCCAGAGTAGCCTCTTGACCCTAATTGAACTCTCAGACACTGATGCCTTATTTGTTACACTTCTTTTCCCCCTTTTGATCAGGATGGCATTGTTGATCCCATGGTGCCAGGGTCAGGTTCATCCCTGGGAGTCATCTCCCATGCTGCCAGGGAGACTTTTACCCCTGCATGTCATGTCCCATGTAGGGGAGAGGGCAATGATTTCACTTGCAGAATTGGGCTTAGAGAGAGAGAGAAACCACATCTGAGCAACAGAAGAGGTCCTCCATAACTCTTAGGCATACCTATAGGTAGGCTAAACTTCTCTGCTACATATATAAGCTTCCTAAGAGCAAGCCTTAAGATCAAGGACTTGGCCTTGGTTTGGTTTGGTGTCCCGAATGTTTGACACAGTATCAGGGGTTTCTCTGGCGGTAAAGTTTAATAGTTCCTATTTTTATTCTTCCACTCTTTTATTTATTTTTATTTTTTGTCCAGATATTTCTCATCTGTCCCTGGATAAAGGGAGCATCAGACACAAGGTTTTCACAATCACATGATCACATTGTAAAAGCTTTATAGTTATACAATCATCTTTAATCATCAAAGCTACTGGAATACAGTTCAACAGTTTCACATACTTCCCTCTAGCCACTCCGGTACACCATAAACTAAAAAGGGGAATATGGTGTACCGGAGTGGCTAGAGGGAATATCTATATAATGCATAAAAATGACTTCCAGGATAACATCTCAGCTATGTTTGAAATCTCTGAAACTTTATTTTGTCTTATTTCTCTCTTTGCCCTTTTGGTCTAGAAGACTTTCTCAATCCCATCATGCTGGGTCCGAGATCATCCCTGGGAGTCATATCTCACGTTGCCAGGGAGATTTGCACCCCTGGGAGTCATGCCTGATGTAGGTGGGAGGGCGGTGAGTTCACCTGCTGAGCTGGCTTAGAGAGAAAGGCCACATCTGAGTAACAAAAGAGGTTCTTGGGGAATAACCCTTAGGTATAATCATAATTAGGTTTAGCTTCTTCTTTGCAGGAATGTTTCATGGAGGAGAGCCCCGAGATTGTGGGTTCAGCCTATCTATTGAATTGGCCATCCCCGCTGCTTGTGAGAATATCAGGAATTCCCCAAATGGGGAAGTTTAATATTTCTTCCTTTCTCCCCAGTCCTCCAAGGGGACTTTGCACATATTTTTTTATTCTCTACCAAAATTACTCTGGGATATATAAGGGCATCACACTAACCTGTACAAACCAAGATTCCAAATAATTATGGGGCTCAAATAATCTAGCCATACACTTTAAATTAGATAATGCCCTACCCAAAATATCAATTTTGCACAAAATACCATCCCTTCCTGCAACCTCACACAAAAGTTGAAGTTTTAAAATAATCAATATCATCTTTTACTATGTATTCTGATTTACCTTAGTCCTGTACAGATCAGCTTCATTCCTGTCTCTAGGCAAATCTGATCACATTTCCAACTTTTTTTTTAACAGTTGCTGTATGTTATAATGCTGACCTTTATAGTTTCAGAGTTTTACCTCTGAGTCTCGGGTGTCACACAAATACCCAAAGTTTCAGGGAATGATCACATTATACACAAATAGCTCAGTATCTCAGAATTTAGAAATAAAGTTACAACTCTGGAATAGATGTAACCCCTGTAAGAGCTTACAGTCTAGGAACCTTTACAATATGCTCCAACCTGAAAACCCATGCTCTTGACTTCAATTCTCGGAGTTTATATATTATAGTTAGTCCATATGAGTGAGGCATGATAATATTTGTCTGTTTCTGATATTTCATTCAACCTACTGTTCTCAAGTTTCATTCACCTAGTTGCATGCCTCACAACTTCATTCCTTCTTATAGCTGCTTAGTAGTCTATTGTATGTATACACCCCAGTTCCCCCTTCCTTTCCTCAGTTGAGGTACCCTTAACCCACCTCCATCCATTGCAAATCACAGAACACTGCCACCATAAACACCTGTGTGGAAATGTCCATTCATGTCTCTGCTACCAGTTCCTTCAAGTATATACCTAGCAATTGTTGCAGGATCGTATGGCAACTCCACCCCTAGCCTCTTGTGGAGCTATCACACCCTCCAGAGGGGCTGCACCATTCTGGTTTCCTACCAACAGTGGTAGGAATTCTCCAGCAATTGTATCACTCTGTTCATTCTTAAATAGTTTTATTCACACATCATACAATCCAACCTAAGTAAAAAAATCAGTGGTTCCTGGTATAATCACATAACCATGCCTTTGCCACCACAATCTATATGAGAACATTTCCTTTCCTTCTGCAAAGAATCCCATGCCCCATCCCCATATCCCCACTTATTGGCATTTACTTTTGCAATATTGCCTTTGTTACATTCAATGGAAGCATATTACAATGACACTGTTAACTATAGGCCCTATATATGTATTTTTTTTGCTGTATACCATCTCATTTTCAACCCTGCAATGCTGTAAACTGTGCCTGGATTTCTGCCCTATGGAAAGTTTTATTGTGGTAATGTATTTATAAGATAAAATTTGCTATTTTAACCATTTTGAAGTATACAATTCAGTGGTATTAATTACCTTTACAAAGTTTTGCTACCTCTACCACTTTCCATTACTAAAATTTTTTTTCACCCAAAAGAGAAACTTATTACCCTTTAAGCACAAACTCCCCATTCCTCCCTACACCCAATTTCTGGTCTCCATTAACCTACTTTCTGTCTCTATGAATTTGCTTATTCTAAATATTTCATATTAAGTAGAATCATATAGTATTTATCCTTTGTGTTTGCATTTTCACTTAGCATACTATTTTCGAGGTTTATCCATGTTGCAGCACGTGTCAGAACTAAATTCCTTTTTATGACTGATTAGTACTCCATTGTATGAGTGTACCACGTTCTGTTTATCCATTCATATATCAGTGGAAATTTGGATTGTTTTCATCTTTTGGCTGCTGAAAATAATGCTACTATGAAAATTGGTGTACATGTATCTGTTTATGTTCCTGCTTTTAATTTTTGGAATATATACCTAAGAGTGGGATTGCTGGGTCATAGGGTAATTCTATGTTTAATTTTTTGAGGCATCTCATATATTTTGATATGTTGTGTTTTTATTTTCATTCATCTCTTGTATCTTCTAATTTCCTTGATGATTTCTTCTTTGGCCCACTGGTTGTTTAAGAATGTGATGTTTAATTTCCATATTCGTGATTTTTCCAGTTTGCCTTCTCTTATTAATTTCTAGCTTCAGTCCATTGTGGCCTAAGAAAAATTCACTGTGTGATTTCAATCTTTTAAAGTTTATTGAGACTTGTTTTATGATCTATCATCTGTTCTATCCTGGAAAGTGAGTCATGTGTGCTGAGAAGAATGTGTATCCTGCTTTTGTTGTGGGAAGTAATCTATATATGTCTATTAGGTCTAGTCAGTATATAGTGTTGTTAAAGCCCTTTATTTTCTTATTAATGTTCTGTTTATATATCTAATCATCATTAAAAGTGGTGTCATGAAGTCTTCCACTGTGTTTTAGACTGTTTGTTTCTCTCTTCAATTCCATCAATGTTTGCTTCATATAATTTCAGCCTCTGTTGTTAGGTGCATATTTGTGTACAATTGTTATATCTTCTTGATTAATTGGCCCTTTTATCAATATATAAGGTCCTTCTTTGTCTCTTGTAAGGGTTTTGGACTTTAAGTCTGTTTTTCTGATAGTAAAGCTAACATAGCTTCCTTTTGGCTATCTGCATGGAATACCTTTTCAATTCTTTCCTTTTAAATGATTTATAAGTTTGGGTTTAAGGTAAGTCTCTCGTAGTCAGCATATAGTTTGGTGATTTTTTTTTTTGTCACCCATACTGCCAATCTCTGCTTTTTAATTGAAGAGTTTAAACCATTTACCTTTAAAGTGATAAATGATAAGGCAGGACTCACTTCTGCCATTTGGCTATGTTTTTTGGTGGGTCTTCCACCTTTTTTGTCCCTCATTTCATCCATTAGTGCCTATGTTGTTCTAGTTGATCTTTTCTCGTGAACCAATTAAAAATCTTTCTCACTTCCTTTTTGTGTATATATTTTTAGATATTTTCTTTGTGATTACCACGGGGCTTTCATAATTCCATAACAACCTAATCTGAATTGATACCAATTTAAATAGCTCAATCTGTCCTCCTCAACCTCACCCCTCTTTATATTGTTCTTGTCACAAAGTACCTCTTTATACATTGTGTAACTGTTATGGTTTGAATTGTGCCCCCTGCTCCCCCGCCCCCATAAAAAAAACTATTTTGAAACTCTGTAGGCCAGAAGAACACTTGATAGCATTCAGGGAAGAGTGGGAGGAAGAGGCTGTTGGGCCACAGTAAAGGACAGTAAATTGCTCTCTCTGTACAGTGGATACTGGTGCCAATCCCCTACTCTCATAGCAGGCTACTTTGGGGTCCAGTTCCTGGCTAGCTCACTGGTGACAGAAAGGGATTTAAAGTCCCTCTTCCCCAAGAACAGGGTTGACACAGCTATTCACTGACCATGGCTTTTGATTAGAGAATTTGTACTGCTGGTGGCCCAGCTCTGAGGGCAGCTACTGTTTCAACCTGCCTGAACAAAGGCAGCTATAGCCATTGTTTCAATTCCAACCCAGACAAAAGTGGCAGCAGCCACTGTTATAATTCTCCCAGACAAGTGCACAGACAATGGAAATTTAAAGATACAGCACTTCCTCATGGCTGCTAAGTACAGAACTACCCTATGACCTGGCATTCCTACTAGTAGATATATTCTTTAAAAAATTGATATCAGGGACTCAAATAGATATTTTCACACCAATATTCATTGCAATATTATACATAATTGCCAAAATATGGAAGCAATCCAAATGTCCAGCAACTGATGAATGGATAAATAAAATGTAGTGTATATATATAATGGAATGTCATTCCTAATATCCAATTATAAAAAGGTATGAAATTCTGATACATGCATTAACATGAATGAATCTTGATGACATCACGTTGAGTGATATAAGCCAGACACATAAGGACAAATATTACATGTTCTCACTGATTTGAAACAGTTAGAATAAGCAGACGCATAGAGTCGGAATATGGAATATAGGTTACCAGGAGATGGGGTGGTGATAGAAAAAAGCAAGTTAAGGCTTAAAATACAGGGTTCCTATTTAGCATGATGGAAATGTTTAGGTAATGGATAGCAGTGATGGTAGCACAACTATGTGAACACAATTAACAGCACTTTAATATGTATCTGAATGTGATCAAAAGGGAAATGTTAGATTGTATATATGGTAACAGAATAAAAAGTTTAAGAAAAGTCTATGGAAATACACTACACAAACAGTGAACTCTAAGTTAAACCAGACTTTAATTAATAGTGCAATTATGAAAATGTGCTATTATCAATTGAGACAAATGCTCCACACCAATGTAAGATGTGGGTGGTGGGGTGGTATATGGTAATTCTGTATTGTATGTATGACAGTTTTGTAAACCCAACTTCTCTAATAAACTTGTCTAATAAAGAAAATAATTGAAAAATAATAAAAATAAATTTAAACAGATTAATTTGATCAACACCAAAAAGGCAAACAGCCCAATTTTAAAATATGTGAAAGAGTGGAATAGACATTTCTCCAAAGAAGAAATATGAATGGCCATAACGTACATGAAAATATACTCACCATCACTAACCATTAAGGAAATGCAAATGGAAACCCCAATGCGATACCAATCCACATCCACTAGAATGGCTACTCTTTAAAAAAAATAGAAAATTACAAAAGCTAGAGAGGATGTGGAGAAGTAGGAATATTCATTCATTGTTAGTGGGGATGTTAAATGTGTGCAGCCAATGTGGAAAACAATTTGGCATTTCTTCAGAAAGGTAAGCATAAAATTACCATATGACCTAGTAGCCCAACTTCTAGATACATACCTCAAATAATTAAAAGAATAGACTCAAATAGATATTTGCATGCTGACGTTTATTACACCATTATCCACAATTGCCAAAGAGATGGACAAAATGTAGTATATATGGACAATACAATGCTATTCAGTTGTAAAAAGGGCTGAAGTTCTTACACATGCAACAACATGCATGATTGCTTAAGACATCCTGCTGTGTGAAATAAGTCAGATACAAAAGGACAGATTTTTTTTTATTGCAATGATTTGAAGCAACTAGAATAAACAAATTCATAGAGTCAGAAACTAGAATATAGTTTGCCAGGGGCTGGGTTGTGGGTAGGGTATGAGGAATTAATGCTTAATCGATAGAGGGTTTCTGCTTGGGGTGATAGAAAAGTTTTGGTAATGGATGGTGGTGATGGTAGCTCTACACTGTGAATGTAAGTAACACCACCAAATTATATATTTGAATGTGGTTAGAAGGAGAAATTTTAGGTTGGATATATATCATAAGAATGAAAAAAAAACATAGAACTGAACACCACAAACAGTGAACTGTATTGTAACCTATAGAGTGTAGTTAATAGTATAATTATAATCATATCATTCAACTGTAACAAAGGTATCACACTAATGTACACTGTTAATAGGGAAAACTGTGTGAAGGTGGTTATATGGGAGCTCTGTATTTTCTTCATGATTTTTCTGTCAGAGATTTCTTCAGGAGGATGTGCAGATCACTAACCATAAAAGGAAAACTGCTTACATCAAAATTCAAAATTATTGGTCCTCAAAAGACATTGTCGAAAATTGAAAAGAAGACTACAGATTGTGAGAAAATACTTTGCAATACACATATCTGACAAAGAACTTGTACCCAGAATATAAAAGTAATACACAAATAGATAAGCAATCTAATTAAAAATGGGTAAAAGTTTGAACAGACACCTCACAAAAGAGGGCATATGAATGGCCCTTAGGCACATAAAAATGTGCTTAAAATCATTAGTCACCTGAGAAGTGTAAATAAAATCACAGTGAGATATTTTATACCCAATAGAATGGCTAAAATTTAAAAGATGGATAATGTCAGATGTTGACAAGAATGTGAAACTAGCAACTATAATACATTGCTGTCAGGAATTTAAAATGATACAACCACTTCAGAAAACTCTCTGGCAGTTTCTTTTTATGTTACACAATAACTCCATTCTATACTCTGGTAATTCTAACCCTACGGAAATGTCAGCATAAATCCACAAAAAGAGGTTTATAAGAATATTCATAACAGTTCTTTTATAATAAACACAAACTGGAAACAACACAAATATTGATCAAGTGAGAATGGGTTAAAAAAAACAAACACACCACAAAAAAAACTTGGTATATATTCATCATACTGTGGAATATTACTCAGCAATAAAAAAGAATGAACTATGATACATGTAAAAAAAAAACAGGTGAATCTCAAAAATTTTATGTTAGCAAAAATCAAACTCAAAAATGTATGTATTGCATTTCCCTGTTTATATGACATTCAAGAACAGGCAAAACTAATCTATGATGATAAAAATCAGAACAGTGTTTTATTATAGGGTGGAGAGTGAGTGGAAGGGTTCCAGGGAAATTTTCTGTGATGATGGAAGTATTCTATATCTTGATTGTGGTAGTTTTATGTAGCTATATTAATTTGTCAAAACTCATTGAATTATGCATTTATTTGTGCATTTCACTGTGTATAAATTCTACTTCACATAAAAAAGTAACATATTTCATATTTTCTTAGACTTCAATAGAGATAAATAGTCATGGACAGGATAAGGGACATATCCAAAGTAAAAATATATTTCTTCTGGAATGAAAAGAATAATATAAATACCCTCTTCAGCAAATAGGGAGAGGAGGGCTCATAGAGCAGGTAACATTTTGTTGGGTCTGGGAGGATGTGTAGGATTTGTCAGATGAATGGTGGGAGGTTATTCTATACAGAGAGAATTCAGTGTGCAAAGACACATAGTGTGTTGAACTAAAGATGGAAAGAAGGAGTTTGAGGCCAGATTGTGCGGGGCCTTTTGTACTAAGCTGCGGCTTTGGACTTCTATGGTACAAACTGGTAAATGTTTTTTAAGCAATGAAATGATTGATCAGTTTATATTTTAGTAGTATGGAGAATGGTCTGGAGCAGGGAAGAATTGGTGCCAGTGTCATGAGTCCTTGGCACTTTTGAATGAAACTGCCCTGACTGTCCATAGCCCTTACATGAGTATGCATGTTTGTTTTCCATGGAGAGATGATTGCGACTGTCCAATGAATCATCCTGGATGTTTTTTCCGGGTTGCATAGCAATGAGCTACCTACAACTAGTGTTTCTCCATAGTGGTAGCAGCTGGACATACCCTCACTTCCCACATGATATCTACATGCTATCAGCATGGAAATGCAACTCCCCAAAGCAGCTGGTGCCCAAGCACAGACTGTCTCCCACTTACAATGCTACTCTCATGCTTGTCCTATAAAAAGGAGGAGCAATGTGGGGATAGGGTCCCTCTTCAGGAGCACAAAAATGGCATATCAGCTAGCTCAAATGTAGTACATGATGGCAAGATCTTGCTAGTGTTTTTCAAAAGCCTCTTTGCTCAGCAGAACTTCCCAACTTCCCACAGCTAACTGGACTGTGGGTGACCACCTAACCCCAAAAGCCATCAAGTCATAGTTTTTCTACTCACTTACAGCTAAGTTGCATCAGTTAGATTCTTTCTTTGGGGCATTTGAACTAGGGAATGGGAAAAAGGCACAGTTATTTAGATACACTAGCAGTTGCTGGAAGAGTATCACAAACTGGAGTAAGGGTTGTGGCAAGCCCAAGCCAGGTGTAAAAGAAAAAGAAACTGAGTAAAAGAAACTGAGGAGGAGCCAGAAAGAGGAGGGCAGAGTCAATGTTGAGGAAGAAAAGAGACTAGGTGAAAAGGAAAATAAGGAGCAGACTGTTCCCAGACCTGTCTCAGTTTGCGGAGGTAGGGTGTGAAGGGGAGGGGGAGGGTGTTTGAGTTAAGTTCCAGGAGCATTAATTCTATCATTCTTCCACTATTCCATTCTCTTGGACTTTTTCTGTTTTTAAATTACATGAGCTGATTTCTCTCCCTTGTTCTTTATAAGCCTTTTGACTGCTATAGTAGCTATTGTTTTGGGCTTTGTGAAAAGGTTTTCCCTGCCCTTACCCTTTAGTGAGACTCAGACTCTTGGCCGTGGGGAAGGAAGATTCTGTCCACCAGGCTTTTGGAAATATGGGACTGAAATTAGTGTGAGAGGTTGGGTTGGGAAGAGAGATTTTATAGTTATTACCATATAGATAGAAACAAGCAAACAATATGCATAGGGCACTTTGAACATTATAAGACATTGCGTGGGCACATTATGTATTTTAATGCCAATTAATTCTTACTATCACACATCTAGAGATTGTGACCTCTATGGACAGTTAACGTTTAAAGAAATTCCGTGGCTTGGCCAATGTCACACAGCTGGTAGATGTCAGAGCTGGGATTCCATCCCAGGAAAGTGGTGGTTCTACAAAACCTTGCTCCTCTACCACCCTGGACTACCCTCCCAGTTCATGGGAATGCACGAGATCTATGTCCTATAAAGATATTGATGTAAGAAGGCCAAAGTTTAGAACTTGGGGGCACTACAACGCTTAAGGAGAGAAGGAGCTGGTGATTAAAAAGAAAAAAAGTGTGGGGCGGGGGCGGGGAGGGGCGAATCAGAGGAGTGGAAAGAAGACCCAACTATCATGGTGCTGTAGAAGGCAGAAGCCGGGAATGTGTGAAAAAGCAAACGGATGACCATCAATCAAATGGTTCACACCATTACGAAGATAAAGATCGAATTGAATCTGGTAATTAGAAGCTCAAGCGTGACGTTGGTGAAAAATCCTTTCTGCTAGTGCTGAAAGCAGAAGCCAAGTTTTACAGGGTAGACAGGTTCATAGGACTTGAAAGGGTAGAGAGTGTGGCAGACTCCTAAGCAGACATTGTAGACGGAAAGGAAGGAGCAAATGGTGAGGGTTTGAAAGGGTGATTTATGAGGAGGAGCTGGGAAAGTGTAGACGGGCGGGATAAGTTTTGGACAGCAGAGAGATTTCCCTCAGAAACAGGAGCTGAGGAAGGAAGGCGCCTGTGCCTGTATGGAGGGCGAGAAATGGAGGCAATTCACCTTTTTTGAGAAGAAACGGTGAAATCTGTAAAGGTAAAAACAAGAGCAGCTTGTTGGATAAAGGATAATCAACTCTGTGAAGATTTAGAAATTCCGTTAAATGCATTACAAGCCAAATTGTTGTCCCCATTTTACAGATGGCAAACCCCAGGTAAAGTGACTTGCTCAAAGGCAAACTGTAGAGACTGACTCGAGATGCCGGCAGTTCTCGCCCGCTGCTGGCCAGTGTGTGTTGCTGAGGCCAACAGCGTGAGCGACCGGACAGCCCTCGGGGCGCGCGGCCACCGCGTGGGTGGACTGGCAGCCCAGCAGAGGACGCGGGACTACACTTCCCAGTGTGCCAGGCGGGGCGGGGTGCGGACAGGGAGGGCGCAGGCTCCTTCCCAGAAGCAAAAGCGGAAACAAAAGAGTCTCGCCGGCGTCCCCGCCCGCACACTCGCGCTCCGGCGCACTCGGCACTGGCACCGGCGCCCGGAGCAAGTCAGCGAACGGCGAGCCGGGGACCCACCGGGCTGAACCAGCCGAGCAGGCAGCGAGCCAAGCCCGCGACGACCACACGCCCCCGAGCCCCGCAGCCGCCGCCCGCCGGCCGGTGTCCCCGCCGCCCTCCCTGATCCATGGCGCTGAAGCGGATTCAGAAAGTGAGTGCCCGGGCTGGGCCTGGGGCGGCGGGGCGGGCATCGGTCCCCTGCCCGCGTCGACCCGGCCGAGGGTCCCGAGAGACGCGCCGGGAAGGCACGGGTTGCGAGGGTGGGCGGGGACCGGGGGACGCCGGCTGGGGTGGCCGGCACCGGACAGGTGAGGTGGAAGCAGGGGCAGGTCTGATGGCCGGAGGTGCCCGGAGGTAGGGAGCCCGCTGCGCTCTCGCTCCGGAGCTGACCTGGAACCCCTGAGTGGAGATCCTTCTCGGTCTCCATACCTTCCCGAAGGGTGCCTCAAGATCACGGCTAGGTTTTGCCCTACACCGGGCTAGTTTTGACTCCTGTCATGCTGTGTGTTCTCCACGCCGTTTCTTAAGCCCGTTGTCTTTTCATGTTTTTCTATCCCCGGGCTCCCGGAGAGGGCAAGGAAGGTGTGATGGGCCTACAGTCTTTCTCTTCTTAGCTGTTGGGTTTATTCTTTCCTCTGCGGTTAGCTCTTGCTCAGTTGCCCGAATGAGCTGGAAAAGCCCATTTGGGGGACGAGAACCAGTCTCTTCCTTCTGTCCCTTCTATTTTGGTGCTTCTGCTGCTGCCACTTCAGGTCACATAGCTGTAGTGAAAACATAGTTGCTGATACACAACAAGATGACCTCCTGGCTGTGATTCATGGTGTCTCAAGCCAAACAGGTTTTTTTAAACCCCCATGATAAACTTATATGTAAAGTTGGAGACACAACAAGCTGCCACAAATTAAATTGCTTGATGCTTTGACACATGGGTATAGAATGAGGAAGAAAGGTATATGTTCATTCAACAAATATTTATCCATCCTAACTCTGCAAGAAATTGTCTTTTCTTGTGTAATATTTACTGCCCCTGTTTCAAGTGTGGACATCTTTCTAAATCGGGATTTTAGCGTTTTCTTTCCGTTTACTTTTATTTCTTGATGGATTATTGGTCTGTTCACTGACTCAAGTTTTAGGTTTTACTGTTATAGTCCCTGCTGGGAATATTGAGAATTTATTTTTTATATGGGGAGTGCGTTCAGCAAATTAAATTAGCAGTGGACCCTGTGTTTTGTAAGTGATTTCAGAAGAAATTGCTGCCTACTCAAATTGTTTATCAACTTTTTCAACCATGAATCAATAGAGCAGTAGTACATGTTAGAGTGGTGATAGAGACGTATACATAGTATTCTAAATCACCATTGGTGACAGCTCTTGGTACAGAGTGTAGCAGCTTTTTTGACCCAGCATTTTTTTTTAAATTCAAAATCCTTAATCTGTGGATTGCTATTATTTGTTGTGCTATTTAATATAAGTTAATAAAATATAACTTACTACCAGAATTTATTAATATCTTTTCTAATTTGAAGATGATATAGTTACTCTTTTTTATACAGATAATTCTAATTTTGATGCTTCCAGTCTGCATTTTTGCCATACCTTGCATACTTATTAATGATGAGATGATGTAATATTGGTTCACATTTGCATCAAAGGCACCACCTGTTTTTTTAAGGAAGTTTTCAAATTCTATTTTCTTCTTTCCTAGTTGGGGGAATTTCTCACATTACTTTGCATGTACAATAGCTTTTTCAATACATGGAATTTGTCTACAGTAAGTGCACACACAGTCAGAGAAGTATGTATGCTATTTGTAAACTACACTGGGCAATTTGTTAGTCACCATGCTGAGCTAATGTGTTTAGCTTATGTTTGTATTTAATTTGGCATTTGCCCACAACTTATTTGTAATAACTATTAGTTATTATTAGTTTATAACAGTTGTCCAGAACAAAAAACATCATTTACATACAATTGTAGCAGACTTATGACAAGTGGATATTTAGAGGAAAACCTGGGGATCATGTAACATCACATCTCCATGTGTCAGTCTTTGGGTTCCCTTTTCTCTTATCAGGCAGGTAGACTTGCACAAATCTTCTGTTCTTTAATCACATGTTCACGCCTTTCCCTCAAATTCTGGTGAGCATTATTTTGGTTGATTCCCCTTCTCTCCCTACTCTTTCCCCCTTTCTGCGCACCTCCTTGATTGGAATGTGATTCAGGGTAAGGTGTGCTGTTTGCCATATGGATGCTTACAAAGCCCTCTTTGATACCATCAGTATATGAATTCCTGCTTGAATCTTGCATGTTCCAACAAATAAAGTTATGTACTAATTCTGGACTTTTCTTTTTAAGCATATTAAAGAAAAACTGTTGGATAGCTTCCAGGCCATTGGGTTGTAATTTTACTATACCTTAAGTGGCAGACTTAAGAGCTGTGCAGAACCTCAGAGAGCCCTCCAATGTAGTGATTCTCAAGAGGGCAGGGGAGGGGGGCAGCTTTTAGAGACTTCTATCAGAATCACCTGTGGGATATTTTCAGCCTGTCGCTGCTGTTGTGAATGGAGAGATGTTGAAACCCTCAGATGTGCTGGCTTGGAAACCTGGACCGCTAATTTAGTGGGAACCACGAATGGTCTAGTCTAGTCTGCTTATTTTTCAAAGAAAGAACCTGAGGCCTGGAGTGGAAGAATGCTTTGCCCATCTTAAGAAATGATTTGGCAAATTTGAGAATGTTTAAAAGTTCATTATTTTATATGAAAAGGTTAAAGATGGTTGAATTTAAATGTTTGTATATACAAAGCATTTGATTATCATTGTTTAAAATATATTTTTACGGTAGAATGTACTAAATTATTTAATATTATAGTTTAGAGTGCCAGTTTTGCATTTCAGGTCATAAATTTACACACTCATGCACTATTTTTAGATACAGGGAATGATGTTATCACGGTCACCTAAATCACTAAAGGGAAAAGTTTGAACAAAGTCTGAAGAAGGACACAAAGCATGCCTGAAGAAAGAGGGTAGTTTTTTAGCTAAGTATCTATTCTTTTCTAGAATTAATTTATAAATGTTTATTCTATTAATACTATTTTCAATCCTTGATAAACTTTCTTTGGAAATCTTTTTTTTTTTTTAATTATGAATGATACATTACAATACTAATGTTTTGAAAGTAGAAAAAAAAAGAAATCCCAATATAGTCATTATCAGCATCTTATATTTGCTTCTAGATTTTTTTATTAGATAAGGAATTTGAGGTAATGATCATCATACTACATAATATGATAAAATGGACTTCTGGCCGTTTTTGTCTGTCTCCTGAAAAATGAAATAGGAGTTTTGTTTTGCAAATATAGCAACACAGATAACTGTTTCTCAGTGTTCACATCTATTCCCAAAAGAGAACTTTTGTTTTTTAAAATCAATTTAATAAAATGTGTATATAAACAGATTAAAATACAGCTTTATAAATATTTTGAGCTACTGAATCTTTTGATATAGATGATTCCACTTATTTATTTATTTTTTTGGCTTTTAAAAAGGGGAATTTAATAAGTTGCTAGTGTACAGTTCTAAGGCTGAGAAGATGTCCCAATTAAAACAAGTCTATAGAAATGTCCAATCAAAGGCATCCAGGGAAAGATCCCTTGGTTCAAGAAGGCTGATGAAGTTCAGGGTTTCTCTCTCAAGTGGAAGGGCACATGGCGAACACAGAGTTTCTCTCTCATCTGGAAAGGCACATGGTGAACACGGTCAGGTTTCTTCACTCATTAGAAGATTCCACTTTAAGCATTTTTATTTGTCTAGAAAACCTCAGGATACTTAAAAAAAATTTTAAACTTCAAATGGGAGAAGAAGTTCTGGTTTCTATTCCTAGTTCCTTATCCAGACAGTGATGGTGTTGATACCAGCCAGAGTGTTTATAAGGTTGTTCTCTGCCAGATACTGTTGTAAGAACTTGACATATATTAATTGATCTAATCCTTAGTAGGCCCAAGAGATAAAAATGATTATTATCTCCAAACTGAAGTACAGAGATACTGAGTAACTCAGGATCACACATCCAATAAGTGGCAGAGCTAAGATTCGAAACCAGACAGTTGGCTCCAGATTCCTCATTCTTAACCTCTCTACTACATAGCTTTTCCTTCCAGACTGATGTAGCTCTTATAACTAATGTACTTAAACTCAAAGACATATAGAGTCAAATGTGATGGTGGATATAAATGCTGTACAAAGTAGGATGTTCTATACAAATGTAAAGTGGTATTATGGTTAAAACTCTGGCATATTTAGTCATTTTCATTCACTCATCCCTAAGTGTGTTGCCTATGCATTGTACATCTCTTTTGTAAAGTAGTGTACACTGGTCATTTAACATCGTTAAGGAGTAGTACTAAACTTTGTTCATTTTTGTTACATCACTTTAAATTTTTCTCCTCCAAAAGGGCTTAGAAAAATTGATTGCATTCATAAATGTTCCATCAAAAGTATCATTTCATTTTGGAGTTTTCAGTTTTAGAAGACTGTTAGGAGTTGATATAGTTGTTTACATCCTGGAGTGGCTTTGAATCCTGTTCAGATTGCACAGATATAATAGAATGATTTTCAGATTACAAGATTAAATCCAAGATTCCAGGTCTTTCAAGAAAGGGTGTAACTTAAAAAAAAAAAAGGAGGCACATAGTATTTAAGCTATTTGATAGATAAATGGTTTGCCTTGAGTTGAAAGGGAGAAAGGGAGAAGGTGTTCTTTCTCTAAAAAGCCAGCTAGTGGATTTCTCTGCATTTGTATCTTTATAAGTAAATTCTAGTTCTCTTTTGCCACTGAAACCATGTATGTTTCTTTCTTTATCACAAGAAAGGTTATAAAAGATGAGGTAACCTATTATATTTTTAAAGTTCTGAGGTTTCTTCTCTTTGGTAATAAATAGCATAGAACTATTTTAGGAAGTCAGGCACATGTGAAAGCCGAACCTAGCAGGATGTGGGATTGCCTCCAGTAAAGCAGAGTAGCATCCTTATTTGCTGAAGTTCCCTGAAATACAAGCAGAAAACATAAGGGCTCATTATTTTCATGTAGTGTTTGCTACTAATCAATATGATAAGCCTAGTAGTACTTAATCATCAACCTGAGTTAATGGTTGCCTATTAATGTGTTAACTCCCCACCCTCCTTTAAGTGGATGGAATGGTATTACATTTAATTAAAAGCAGTCATTGTGATACTTGTCCTCCATCTTCCCACCCCTGTGAAATGCTGGAATAAAAGATATTAGAATATATAATATGTCCCAGATTCCCAGGGTTTGTGGATTGGAGGAGTCCTCAACTACCTTAGAACATCTGTCTGAAGGTTCTATTTCTGGCCTGTCTTGGTCTTGATGGCCTCTGAGCAACTGAGATTTTCTGCATTTAATTTAGTTCTCTAATGAATCTACGAACATTTAGTTACACATGTTAGACAATGATGAGAGGCTACTGTTCCAGGAATTGTGCTCAATATGGGGAAGAAGCTGTCATCCAGAAGCATACAGTCTAGTGCTGCCCATCCCATGCCACCATGCTCTACAGCCTTCTGTCTTACCTCTTTCCAGATGTTTCTCCCACTCTTCTCTGTTCGTATTACCCTGGTTGTATGGCTCATTTCCTTCACTGATACAACTGCTTATTGAGATTCCTAGGTTCCTTTCAGACTTAAGAAAAGCCTGTCCAAGGGAGCAAGGTGGGGGGGATTGGTTTCTTCATCTAAAGTTTCCTCAGTAGTAAAAATACTCTGATTGTTCTCTCTCTTATGGCTACACTTATGTGAGCGGTTTGGTTGGATTGCTCCAGAGAACACCAAGCTGACCTGTTGACTTGAGCTCAGTGTTCTCTTCAAAGCCAGTATAACTCAGGCTTCCCCCAAATTTTCATATGTTGTGTTTTCATTTTCATTTAGCCAAAAATATTTTCTAATTTCCCATTTGATTTCTTTTTTGACTTGTGGATTATTTAGAAATGTTATATTTTCCAAATATTTGAGATTTATCTTTCTGATATTGATTTCTAAATTAATTCCAGTGTAGACAGAGAACATTTATTGTATTATTTGACTCACTTTACGTTTTTGAGACTTGCTTTAAGGCCCAGAAAAAGTCTGTAATTTTTGTTCTTGTGTAGTATTAAAACCCTTCAGGTGTTCAACACAGTTTTTGTGAGAACAATGTTTGATGACTTCTAATTGGTGTTTATTGAGCCTGGGTTATTTCTATGGAATAAATGCTAAACTAAGGATTCCCTTTGACCAATGTCTTTGTGATCTTTTAAGAGTTTCCAGAACAGGGTTGACAAAATCTGGCTAGTGGATCACAACCAGAACTTTTAAAATTAGAATGGAAAAGAAAATACTAGTGCTTTGCATGTAAAAGGGTGTTGTTTCATGTTTTAGTTATTTATGTGTGTCCCTGCACATGCGCACATGCATGCGTGTGTTTGTGTGTTCAGTAAGTTATGATATAAAATGTTTTTATTACGAATTGATGAAAGGAAAGTTTGAAAATTGCTATTCCATAGCTTAAGAGGAGAGGGACGGGGAGGTGAGGGGATGAAATATATACATACACAAACATACACCCCATCCCCACATACACACACACACACACACACACACATATATACACACAATGTAAAAGCAATGTAAAATGTTGTAGCCATGGAAACATTTCTATTTGATACAGATTTTCAGTGCTCATTGTTTTCTACAGCAAGTAGTAGCATTTCAACTACTTTGTACAACTACAGTTTTCATGAATAGTATTAGTCAATGTTAAAAGAGATTAATTCATTTATTTATTACAGACACATTTGGTAGGTGTTTTCTGTTTGTCAGTTACCAGAGATGGGGCTGTAAGAATGGAGATTAAGTAACAGATCTTTGATAGGGTATATTTGTGGTTTAAGTATGTTTTAAAAACAGGCAACCAGTTTTTTGTTTGTTTTGTTTTGTTTTTCCCTTGAAGCACCATCTTTCTTGATTACTATGAAATAACCTTTGGTAATATACCGTTTAGAATGTTCTATGTAGCTTGCTTTCATTATGTATTAAAGTTCTTTCATTTATTTATTTATTTTTTAAAACTTTTTTATTAATTAAAAAACTTAACAAAAGAACATTAATATATCATTCCATTCTACATATACAATTAGTAATTCTTAATATTATCACATAGTTGCATATTCATCATTTCTTAGAACATTTGCATCGATTTAGAAAAAGAAATAAAAAGACATCAGAAAAAGAAATAAAACGATAATAGAGAAAAAAAGATTATACATACCATACCCCTTACCCCTTGCTTTCATTTATCACTAGCATT
>PVIY010009704.1:0-48676 GCA_004026745.1 Myrmecophaga tridactyla | reverse complement strand
CGCTTTCATTTATTTTTGAAAGTTATGTATAATTCCCTATCATGTTTTTCTTGACTCTCAGAGTGTCTTTGAACACAAATGCTCTCATCAAAATTTGTGAAATAGTGTTCATTTCTAACCTTTTATAAGATATCATAAGTCTCCTAGAAAAAAGATAAAAAGAATTCATTTTCATTTCTTCACTCTTCACACCTTGGTTTCTCTTGAACATGGCTAAGAATGTTCAAATGGCTTTAATTCAGTACTGGCGCCACGTTTGTGAATAATATGCTGTAATTAATACAGTGTAGAAATCACTATTGCATTGTGGTGTGAGGTGTGCTGGAGTGGAATTCAGAGGATCTGGGGCCTTGTCCTAGCTTTGGCTTTTCTTGACCTTGGACAAGAAGCTCATTATAGGCTTTATTTTCCTCATCTGGAAACTTGATGGGGTGAACTAGATAATTTCTAAGGTCCTTCAGCTACATAATTTTTTTTAACATTTTTTATTGTGAAATATAATGTATATATATATATGCATAATTTTAAGCAAACCTAAATATTACTTGCTGTTTGTTTTTCATTAGTAAATAACAAACATGATCATATAAATAAACATATATACAAAAAGGCAATCTATTTTAAAGTATATTGTAATAAGTAATTGCAGAAGAGATTTAAGAGTTTGGTATGGGTTACAGTTCCACAATTTAAGGTTTTTCCTTTTAGCTGCTTCAGGACACTGAAGACTGAAAGAAAAATCAATATAATTGTTTGTTCAATCCCATCTTTTCTGTTATAACTACTCCTCCTTTGGTGCTTCTCCCAATCTTTAGTGGTATTTGGGCTATGCCCATTCTAAGATATTCATGTTGGAAAGGGGTGTCAATAATATGGGATAGGGGGATGAAACTAGTTGATGTTCTTGGAGAGGCTGACACCTCTGGATTTTAGAACTTCTCTGGTCAAGAACCCATCTGGAGGTTGTAGTTTTCTGGAAAGCAATCCTAGTGCATGAAACTTTTGTAGAATCTCAGCTAAAGTCCTAGGTATTCTTTAGGATTGACCCAGCTAATCAGCAATACTTGGGGGTGACTCTTAGGCCTAAATTTTAAGTAGACTTGACCTATCCTTTGTGGGGTTAAGTTTCATATGAACGAACCCCAAGACTGGGGGCTCAGCCTATAGCTTTGGTTGTCTGCACTGTTTGTGAGAATATCAACAATTCAACTTGGGGAGGTTGAATTTTCCCCCGTTCTCACCATTCCCCGAAGGGGACTTTGCAAATACTTCTCCACTCACTGATCAGATCACTCTGGGATTCATCAGGGCATCACTCTGGACAAACCAATAAAATCTAATGTCCTACCCAAGGTTCCATGTACTTATGTTGTTCAGCCAACTATCTACATAAGTTGTATTAGGAGATATACTAGTCAAAATATAAATTCTGTACAAAATAAACATTTTTTGCTTTAGTCTCACACATAAGGTGAGATTTTAAAATATTACCATCTATTTTCATCACCCTGCAGTAATGACATTCCTTTATTCTTCCTCATGCAAAAACATTTTAAAAATTTGTACATTTAGTCACTATTAATATACACTCTAGGCATTCCTAGATTATATCATCTCAATCTTTAACATCTACTTTCTTTCTGATTTCATTTATGCCCCCAGCCCTCCTCCCTCTGTCATTCTCACATGCTGCTTCATTCAGTATTTTAATATAATTGTATTACAGTTAGGTAGTATTGTGCTGTCCATTTCTGAGTTTTTATATTCAGTCCTGTTGCACAATCTGTATCCCTTCAGCTCCAATTACCCAATATCTTACCCTATTTGTATCTCCTGATGGTCTCTGTTACCAACGAAATATTCCAAGTTTATTCACTAATGTCAGTTCATATCAGTGAGACCATACAATATTTGTCCTTTTGTTTTTGGCTAATCTCACTCAGCATAATGTCCTAAAGGTCCATCCATGTTGTTACATACTTCATAACTTTATTCTGTCTTGAAGCTGCATAATATTCCATCGTATGTATATACCACAGTTTGTTTAGCCACTCGTCTGTTGATGGACATTTTGGCTGTTTCCATCTCTTTGCAATTGTAAATAATGCTGCTATAAACATTGGTGTGCAAATGTCCGTTTGTGTCTTTGCCCTTATGTCCTTTGAGTAGTTACCTAGCAATGGTATTGCTGGTCATATGGCAATTCTATATTCAGCTTTTTGAGGAACCGCCAAACTGCCTTCCACAGCGGTTGTACCATTTGACATTCTGTGGTCAAGTTTTAATAGTGCCATATTTTCTTTGCTGCCTCTCAAGGGACTTTGCCAATACTTTTTAATTATCTGCTTAGCACACTCTGGGATATATTCAGGTATAAACATTAAGTTATACAGAATTAGAAGCCCTCATTCCCGTTCTGGGCCCCAGGTGTTTGGGTTGTTTAAATGATCTATCCACATATGCTGTGTTAGTTTATGTGCTACAGAAAATTTAAGTTTTGGACAACATAAACCTCTCTTTCTTTGGTCTCATAAAGTAGGTGAAATTCTAAAATACTGACAATGTCATCCTTACCCCCCTGTATTCTGATTTACCTTAGTTTTGATCTGGTTGGTTTCATTCTTATCTCTGATTAAAACCTGATCTCTTACTTGGTTTCTTTAAGAGTGGTTGTATGTAGTAATGCTGACTTTTAGAGCTGCAGAACTCCAACTCTGAGTTTTAAGTGTCACACAGGTAGCCAAAGTTTCAGGTGCATAATTTAAGCAAACCTAAATATTATTCGCTGTTTGTTTTTCTTTAGTAAATAGCAAATACGATCATACAAATAAATGTTGAACAGTGGCACTATGCTCTGCAGCTATTTGAAACTCAAGTTAAAATGTTATTTACTTTGACGTCTCAGAATTGAACTAAATGTTGGCATCTTAATTTATAATTTAAGGTTAAGGAGTATCTAAAGATGTATTGACTCTGATTAAAGAGCAATTATTTGTAATGGAAATAAGATGTATTTCTATTAGTTGCACTAGTAACTTTTCTAATTTCATTTGCCTTCTGTTTCATGGTGTCTTTCGTATTTTAAACATTGTTTTATACACATATTTAGAAAACTGCTTTACATAAAGTAGATGTTTTAGATTCAAGTGAGTTACATTTATGGAGCATCTTCTGTCTATAAGACACAGAGTAAGTACTACCAGGAGATATATAGAAAAGTAATTCATTATCTAGAGTCCAATTGGAGCTAGCGAGTCGAGCGGTTGTGTGATCGCTTCTTGGAGACCAGTAGTGCTTGCAGCATGGCTGACCAAGTGACTGAAGAGTAGATTGCAGAATTCAAGGAAGCTTTTTCACTATTTGACAAGGATAGTGCTGGAACTATAACAACGAAGGAATTGGGAACTGCAATGAAGTCTCTTGGACAGAATCCCAGAGAAGCAGAGTTACAGGACATGATTAATGAAGTAGATGCTGATGGAAATGGTATAATTGATTTTCTGGAATTTCTGACAATGATGGCAAGGAAAATGGAAGACGGAGGTGAAGAAGAAATTAGAGAAGCATTCTGTGTGTTTGATAAAGATGGTTCTGGCTATATTAGTGCAGCAGAGCTTCGCTATGTTATGACAAACCTTGTAGAGAAGTTAATAGATGAAGAGGTTGATGAAATAATCAAGGAAGCAGACATTGATAGTGATGGTCAAGTAAACCATGAAGAGTTTGTACAAACGATGACAGCAAAGTGAAGATACTGAACAGAATGTGTTAGATTTCTTGTACAAAATTATTTATTTGCCTTTTCTTTGTTTGTAACTTACCTGTAGAAGGTTCCCCCCTACTGTCAAAAGGATATGCACGTGTGGTAATTAGGATTTTATTTCTCCATGCTTTTTTCCCTTATCTTACTATCATTGTCCTGAACCTCATTTTAGAAACTTGATCAAGTAACATGTTGCATGTAGCTTGCCCTGGATGTACCTAAGCCCTTTGGCACATCTAAACTTAGATGGAGGTGGCCAAATGAGAGAACATCTGGGTTACACCATTTTTTTAAAGTAGTTTTCTTTAGGAACTATTGAGCATGTTGTTGTTGAAGTGTGGAGTTGTAACTGCAGAGACTATGAACAGTCAACAATAGGTAGTTAAAGTTGCACTATTGCAAAACAGGTGTATTATCCAGGTACTCATACATTATTTTTTGTACTGCTGGTCCTGTACCAGATACATTTTCTTTTATTGTTACTTGCTTTTTTTTAAAAAATATTTTTATTGTCAGTCCTTAACAAACGAACATACATACATTCTACACATGGTGTACAGTCAGTGGCTCACAGTGTCATCACATAGTTGTGCATTCATCACCATGATCATTTTTTTGAACATTTGCATCTCTCCAGCAAAAGAAATTAAAAAGAAAAATATTCGTATATACCATACCGCTTACCAATCCCTCTCGTTGACCGCTAGTATTTCAGTCTACTCAATTTACTTTTACTTTTGTTCCCCCTATTATTTATTTTTTATCCATATTTTTTACTCATCTGTCCATACCCTAGACAAAAGGAGTATCAGACACATGGTTTTCACAATCACACAGTCACACTGTAAAAACTATAACATTATACAATCATTTTCATGTTATTTGCTTTTTAAACTTTGTTTAGCCACTTCAAGAAAATCTGCTTATGGCACAATTTGCCTCAAATCCATTCCAAGTTGTATAGTTTTCCAATAAAAAAAATTAGAATTCACACTCCCCCCCCCAACAAAAGTGCTTCCTTATCTAAGGAATTTAAAAAGTAAAAATTCTTTATCTAAGAAATTCAAAATTATTAAGGTTAAGAAAAGTGCCAAAATGACTAAATAGTCTTATATCATACAAAAAATTCAAAATATTTGAGCAGGAAGGAAATCACAGGAGGGAGAGACTAAATTTTTTTGTGTGGTAGGGAAGGTAGAAATCAGGAAAAATTCTGTGGAGAAGATGGAATTGGATATAGGTTTGAAAGAATGGGCAGAATTTTGAAAGACTGAAGGAGGCCAAGTTGGTTGAGGAAGCTTTAAAAGCAAGGGCACAGGGATGGAAAGTGTGTGTCTTGCTTGGGAAAGAATTGGTAATCCTGCTTTGGAGAAGCATTCAAGGAATAGTAAACTGTATAAATTTATGCTGTAGAGGACTTGAAATGCTTACTTAATTCAGACTCTTGATGAAACCATTGATGGTTTTTGAGTAAGGAAGTAACATTCTTTGTCATCTATTAGGAGCGCATCCTTGCCCTGAGAGAACGCAAGATCGTTGACTATTTGTAATTATAAATTTGATGAATGTCGTGAAAAGAGAAGCACAGAGTTCTCTGGGGATTAAAAGGGTATGGCATGATACTTTAGGATGATTTTGGCAGCATTGTGTAGGTAGGGAAAAAGTAGGACAACGGGTAAATTAAGACATCTTTGCACTTGTTCAGGTGAGATCCAAGGAGGATTTGAGCTAGGGTGATGGCAGAAAAAATTGAACGGTGTATGTGTGTGTGTACCACCAGAATCCTTCTGAGTTGGTCTGACCTGCCTGTGCCTACCCCTACTTGGCCCTTCAAATCAAGCCTCAAAACTCACTGGTCCAAGTGGTCTCAGATGCCTCCTTCCCAGATTAATAGTGTCTATCTAGTTTGAAACCTTGGCCTTTTCTCCTGAATTGCCTCCCCTCTGGCCCTTCTCAGACTCTTCTCCTGACCTTTGTGCCTCTGCTGTCCTGTGTGGTGTGTGGCTTGGCCTCCTCCTGGGACCTTTTCATTGGGAGGGACCTTGACAGTAGTAGAATCTGAAAACTTGATACTGATTAATGTGAGTGGGTGAAGTGGGAAGTGAAGTGGAAAAGGAATCATGATGGTTCCAAGATTTAGAGTTTGGGTTACTGGATGGAATAAATGCATTTTGATCCTAAGACTTTATAATGTAGATTCAAATATAGCTTTTATAGGACTGCCCTGGATTTGTCTAAGATATATTTTTATTTATATAAGTCCCATGATGAAAGTACAGTGTGGAAAGTACTCTGGTAGATGATGTCTCTAATCCTGACCTTTTATTCTCAATTTACTTTTTGTAGTTTGGATTTAGTAAATATTAATCTGATGCAGCAAAGTTAATAGCACCATTGCTTTCTTCACTTTCTTCTTTTGTGTGGAATTTGGCTGCATTATTGTTTGTTTGTTTTTTCTGATAAACAGCTTTTGCCAGAGATACCTGATCCAAAGAGACAGCAAAGCAGTCAGGATCAGTTTGTTGAAGTGAGTTTGGTTCCCATAACTTAATTAATTGGACAGCATCAGCATTTCAAAGTCTTCCAGGAAGAAGCCACATGGTTTACAATAAAATGTTACTTAATTCAAAGACTTAAAGAGATTCTGTGTTGGAGACATTTCTGACAATTGTTTGAAAGTTCTCCATTGAAATAGCATTAGTCAACTGGGTAAGGAAGCCAGAATCTAAACTGAAAGTCTATGAAATGTTTATTTACAAGCAAACCAAATATAGGTTATATATTCTTTTAGAGACAACATCAAAAATACAATTCAGTAAGAACCACTGTCTTGTCTTAGAAGTTTTAAGCTAACGATGATTGTGCCATATTAATTAAGTTGCCTGTTCAGCCAGGATTTTCTAAATAATGCTTTGGGTTCAATAATTTAGATTTTGGACTGTAATTCAGTCCCTATACATGGGCTGTTTAATGTCCTTTACATACACCCGATGGAGTATCTATATCTGTTACTGAGATTTAAATCTTCTGAATACTAAAGGTAGAAAATAACAAAGTATTTTTCATCTGAACAGCATATTTTTTTTAGGGAATATTTACTGTGCAATACCTTTTTTTTTCCCCCCATGGGCAAGCACCAGGAATAGAACCAGGGTCTCCGGCATGGCAGGCAAGAACTCTGCCACTGCACCACCATCGCCTGCCCTGCAATATTATTTTGAAGTTGGATAGTAAATAAAGCAGCTTTGAGTTATTAGCTTTCATTCAGATTGAGCTGTTACCCTTCTGGGAGCTGGGAGATTAACTCAGGCCTCTTCTCTTACATTCACTTCTTTGTTTCCTTTTATTTGTTTACTTTCTTTGAATTAAGCTGCCTCAACTACTTTTAAATTTTAAGTCCCCTAGAGGCAGGAACAGTGTCTAAATTGGTTTTATGGCAAACACTCAGCATATTGTGGGGATGTTATAAACATGCCATCTGTGGCAATTTAAAATTCAGTTTCAGACCTTTCAGTACTTTTCTTTGTGTCTGTTGGTTGCAGAAATCGGAACGAAAATAGAGGTACTTAACTGTGTAAGGTTATATAAATTTGTAAGTATTCATTTTTATGGCCTCTTAATTTTTTTTTCCAGTCATGATATTAAGAACAGCTCCACCTTTCATAATGTATCTTTATTATGAAATCTACCTTTTATAATATATCTTATATTTTTACTTTGAAACTTAGATACCCTTAACAAGTTTCTTGATTTGAATATTACTCACATTGGAATAGAAAATTGCTTCATTGACACAAACTATCTTTGTCTGGGGCATACGTTACCAGTTTGGTGACGTTTAATGCTTCATCTCTTTTTAGGTATATAAAGGGTCAGTTAGTACTTATTTTGTTTTAAGGGAGAGGAAGGAAATCAGATGAACTATGTCTTTCAATTTTAGATTAAAAAGTCACCGGAAAGGAAACCGAAAGATATTATATATACATTCATGTGTATACACACATATAAAATGTGCTTACTCTCATGAGTTCTTTTCATGTGTAGATTTACAACTAGTCTGATTATTTGTTAGCCATCTTTTACTTTATATGAACTCTATATATGTCTGACTACTTTCTTGGTGTTATTAAGATGATATTATCTGTTCTCGTCATTCCACTGTAAATCTGGCTATTTCCTCTTTTCTTCATCAAGTTGGTCACTTTTGTCCAGAGAAGTGTAAGAAAGCTCTGCAGAAAAGAGATTTGCAAAAATGCACAACTTGTAAGGAAGGGAAAATTCTCATTACGTTATTCTTTATGGCAAAATCCGTTTTAAAAGTTGTAGTGTCGGGTAGGCCACAGTGGCTCAGCAGGCTTAGTTCTTGCCTGCCATGCCGGAGACCTGGGTTCAGTTCCCGGTGCCTGTCCATGCAAAAAAAAAAAAAAGTTGTAGTGTAAACTTTTTGTTCAGGGTTAATGTATATACGAGATGGTTATAAGAATACAGCTTGAGGAATTTTCACAAAGGAAACACACTTAGGAAACCAGTGCCCAACTCAAGAATTAGAATATTAGTAGGACCCCAGAAGCCCTCTCTTTCTCCTTTCCTGTCTTTACCCCTTCCTCCAAAGTTATTTATTGTTCTGAATGCTATCATCATAGATTACTTTTTCCTGTTTTTGAACTTTAAAGGGAATCATACAGTATGTATCTTTTTGTCCCTAGCTTTTTTTTCTCAACGTATTTATGAGATTCATCTATATTTTTACATGGAATTGTAGTTCATTCATTCTCATTGCATGAATGTGCTACAAATGATTTATTCTACCTGTTGATGAACTTTTGGGTTGTTTCTAATATTACCAATAATGCAGTGGTGCGCATATATGTGCAATTCTGTTAAGCATGTACCTAGCAGTAGAATTACTGGATTGTAATACTTTCTTATTTCAACTTTGGTGGTTGCTGTCAGATTTCCTCTTCTACCAGCTGCAGATTAGAGTTCTAGTTGTTTCCCATCCTTTCCAACATTTTTGTTCTTTTCATTTCAACCATTCTGTTGGGTATGTAATGGCCTAGATTGTGGTTTTAATATGTATTTACCTGATGACAAATGGAGCTGAGCCCCTCCCCGTGTATTTTGACTATTGGAATGCCTCTGTAAAGTGCCTGTTTAAGTCTACGTTTTTTTTATTGATCTGTAGGAATTTTTTTTTCATTTTTTCATATTCTGGATGTGAATCTTTTGTCAGTTCTATATATTGCAGGTGGCTTACCTTTTCACATGTCTTTTTTTTTTCTTTTTTTTCTTTTTTCACATGGACAGACACCGGAAATCGAACCTGGATCTCCAGCATGGAAGGCAAGAAGTCTCTGAGCCACTATTGCACTGCCCTTTTTAAACCATTTTTTTTTTCCTCATGGGCAGGCACAGGGACTCAAACCCGTGTCTCTGGCATGGCAGGCGAGAACTTTGCCACTGAGCCACTGTTGCACTGCCCTAATATGTCTTTTGATGAGCAGATATGTTTCATTTTCATCGAGGTTCACATTTTCCATTTTTCTCTTACGGTTTTTGCTTTTTCTGCCCTGCTTAAGAAATCTCTGCCTTCCCCAAGATTATGAAAACATTTTATGTTTTCCTTTAAAGCTTTATCTTTCATATTTAAACCTACGATCTATCTAGAATTGACTTTTCAGTGTGTTTTAAGTGAGGAGTCAAGATTCTTCTTTTTTATCCCATGTGGATACCCAGTTGACCCAATTCCACCACTGATGGAAAAGACCTTTCTTTTCTCCCAATTGGAAAGTCGCTGTTTTCACTTTTTGAATTCCAAATTTGCCATTGTTTTCCTTGCATTTGCAACACATTTATGAAGAGCTAAAGTTAAAATAGGTATTCTCAGGCCCACTGAGATGTCAGACACCATCTCTCTTGCTTTCATATCAAAAGTGCAATCCCGGGCACACAGGTGTTCAGTGGTAGAACGCTCACTTGCCATGTGGGAGACCTGGTTCGATTCCTTGCCCATGCACCCCCCCACACACACACAAAAAAGAAAAAAAAAATGCAATTCTTTATCCAAAACAGTCATGACATTCTAAGTTGGATTTAAAGAATATGTTGTTCTTCTCTTTTTTGTTCAACTTTCCATAATGAAGCTATGCACAGCTCTAGGGTCACCACGCACATGCGTAAATGGGTCCCCTGGAAATTGGGCAGTACACAGCCTGTAACATGACGGAATGCAGCACCCTCAAAGCTACTTGTAAAAACTGGCAAATTAAAAAAAATCATTAGTCTTTTCGATGCTTCCAGCAATCTGCTTCTTATAGCAAACAAAGCTTATTTATATTTAAGTACAGTACCAAAGTATGCCACAAGTTTAAAGGATGGGATGGGAAGTGAACTCAGGGGCAATCCATTGATTTTTCAGCACTTACCAGATCTTATAACCTTACTTTTAAAGATTTCATATATCAGTGTGTATTCTTGATTTAGAAGTTAGTGTCGATCAAATTATTTTATGCGACGTCCTTGCTAGATTGCTCTTCTGTCCTTGGAAAATCTTTCTACAAAAAAATATGTGTCTAGGACTCCTTAGAGTGTTCCAAACTTTAATGGATATATTCAGAAGGAAATCTTGGAGATAGAACTACTGTAGCTGCTTTTAATCTTCTAAGAATCCAGAGGATCCCTTTTCTATACCTTTTAAACTACATCTTATGAAGATTTTTTTCACAAATGAGTAAGTTCTTGATGTTCTGTCTGCAGTTTAATCATCAGCAAATGTGCCTGACCAGTGACTTTTGTGAGAATTTTAATTCACACCATACTCTGGTAGCATTACATTCAATCTGTAAACTTTAAAACTCATTGAGGGTGGAGTAGGGATGGATAGAAGCAGAAAGGATGTGGAAGTACTTCGTAAACTTCTGCTATAATTAGTCCGGGTGGTTAAATTGAACATGGGACAGATAAAAAAAATCTCTGTCCACCACAGACTACAGCCCTGTCTATGGGCAGCTCTGTTAACAAGCTTTGCCAGTGGTTAGAATACTTGATTTGAGACTGGGTCAGCTCAGCACAAACCCATACCTCCTGTTGGAAAAGCAACTCAAAGCTGTGTCCTGAAAGTAGGTCAGCAGCATCCTAAATAAACAATAAGGACTGAATATTTAGAGTTTTAAGATCTTCCAAAGCAGAAAAACCCAAACAAAACCTTTTAGCAGGAACTTTATGTGACTGTTGACGCTTTGCTAGAATATCATGCATTCTATAAATTGACAATAGTTATGGTAGTGGCATGTGTTCTTAATATCTTAATGATTAATATTATCTCAAGATTCAGTTTTGGGTGTCATGTGTTATTTAAAAGGCTGCCACAGTGTTTTTAAGTAGCCTGAACTATTTTCTCTTAACATCTGTTACTATGATACTCCTTTCATTATATTTAATCTGTATGTCTACATAAGGAAGTAATTTTGATCCCACTGCCAAATCTAATCATGTGCATTTCTAAAAGACTGAGAGTTGAAATAATTCTTATGATTATATTTAGCTTCTGCTGATCACATTATTTCTTAAATTTTATTGCTTGACTCAGATAATACTAAACAACATATGTGGCATTGTTCTAAGCATTGTCGAGGAGTACATGGGTAAAATGCATAAACGTCCTGGTTTCCAAAAACATATTCTGATAGAAAAGGAAAGGGAGCGAAGAAATTAGAGTTTATTAAGCATCTGTTATACATTTCAGAGATTAAGCTAGTGATTTTCATTTAATTCTCAGTATAGTTCTTCAAGGTAGCCTGTGATACCTCCATTTTACGGATTTTTTCTTGAGATCCAGAGAGGTTAGGTAAATTGCCCAAGATCACACAGCCAGTAGCAGTCAATAGAAAGTCCAGAATTTGATCCAGGTCTGAATCTAAAGCTCATGCCTTTGAGAAGACCACTTTTAAGAAGAATGGATAAAACGTGGGTAGGGAGAGATATATGGAAGATTATTTCAGGAGAAAGGAAATTCTTACAGCAGAAAATTTAGCCATGTATAGGGAGCATCAAGTAGTCAGTCTAGATGAATAGCTCTCAAACTTTTTTGTCCCAGAAGCCCTTTATACTCTTAAAAATTATTGAGGACCCTCAAAGAGCTTTTGTTTGTGTGAACTAAAAATTAACATATTAAAAATTTTTTAAAAATTAAAATATTTAATAAAAGTTTTAAAATAATAAACCAATTGCGTACTAGCAAAAATAGCATATTTTTATGAAAGTAACTATATTTCCAAAACATACAAGTAGAATGGCATTGTTTTACTTTTTCTCAAATGTCTTTATTGTATGGTTTATAGGATGACAGCTGGAGTCTCACCTCTATTTATGCATTCAACCTGTTACAGTATCACATGTTATTAAGCCCCTGGAAAATACTACTGAATATTCATGAGATACTGAGAATAAAAAAGACAAATCACATCGTAGTTTTACTATGAAATTCATTTTGACTGTACAGAACTCCTGATAGTGTTTTAGAAAATCCAAGGACTTCTTTAGAGAGTCTCTGGGTAAGTTTGGGAAGTGGAACTCAATTGAAAGAGTTGGGTTGGCACTAGATCATGAAAAGACCTTCAGAAGTTGAATGCGGTCTTTAATAAGCATTGGGGAGTCACTTATATTTTTTAAGCAAAGAATAGAGGCACAGGGATGTGCCTTTAGAAGTTATTTTGGAAGTAATACAATTATAACATAGTTGCTTGGGCTTAAGTAACTGGCAAGCAACGCAGTGGTTATTGAGGTAGAATATATCGTACTCGACATTTGATTATATATGAAAGACAGGAGAAGACAAGAGTCAGAATAGTGTTGAGATGTTTAGCCTAGTGATTAGGACACTAATTTTCCAATAACAGTTATGGGGAATAAAAAGAAGCAAGCATGGGAAAAAAGATAGCGAACTGTTTTGGAACATTTATAAAGAGTCTAGAAAATGTTTTATTTTAAGATTATTTTAGTCTTAATAGAAAAGTTTCAAAAATAGTTCAGAAAAGAGTAGTACTGAAAAAATATACACTTCACCCTCATACTCACAACTTACCTAACATAGTTCAGTAATCAAAATGAGCAAAGTAACATTGGTATGATATGATTAACTAAACTACATACCTAATTCAGATTTCACCAGATTCTACTAATGTCCCTTTCCTGTTCCAGGATCCAGTCTGGGATCCCATGTTACATTTAGTTGTTGTGTCTCCTTAGTATCCAATGTGTGACAAGTTCCTCAATCTTTCTTTGTCTTAACAAAGATTTTTATAATGTAAAGAGAAGATGCTTATAATGTATATGGAGGGGGAAAAAAACTAATGTCGTTTAATCTCTTTGAAAATGTGTAAGAACCTGAACAAAAATCTTTACTTTTTCTTTTAACAAGTTACAAAGGTACTGTTAAAAAATTGAAACGATATAGAAGACATAAAGTAAAAAGTGATAACACACTTCCAGAGATAACTCCTGCTAACAGTTTATTATATATCCTTTTATTTTTTTCTGTACATGTATATGTATATTTTATGGGATTATAATATAATAGCATCTTTTTCTTGAACCTTTTTTTTTTGTTTTATACTGTATGGTGGGGTCACATTTAATTATTTTTCCATGTGAGTATCACATTATTGCAGCACCATTTGTTGAATTTTTGTTTGTTTTTTGTTTGTTTTGCTTATTTATTTTGTTACTTTGGGAAGTGCACAGACCAGGAATTGAACCCTGGTCTCCTGCATGGCGGGCGAGTATTCTGCCAGTGAACTACCCTTGCACCCCTGAACCTTTATTTTTCACTCAAACATCATATTATGCTCATTAAACATCCTGCCATGTCAACATATACAGATCTTTCTCATTCTTTTTAATGGCAGCACAGTTTTGCATAATATAGTTATATTACATTATGAAACTATTCTCTTATTGATAGACATTTAAGCTATTCTCAGTTTTTCATAATCATACAAAATGCTACACTGAGCATCTTTATATATGCATCTTTGTCTACCTAGGCTATTATTTCTATAAGGTGAAAGTACAGGGTGAGATGCTATATGTATTTTCTACTTTCACAGTTTTTTGCCAAATTACTCTCCAAAAGGTTGTATCAACTTATACTCCCTCCAATAATGAGTGACACGCCTATTTCCTACCAAAGCAGTAGATGGTAATATTCTAATAGGTTCACAATAGGTTGGTCTGGGTAATGGTCTCATGGGTGTTTGACTATACATTGCTTTCTCTCTTCATATATATGTTTTTCTTACAAAGCACTGGTTTGTTTTGCTTTTGTAACATATATGCACACATACATTACTTAGTAAAAATGAATGCTTTGAAATGCTCCATCTCTGAGACCTTTTACTCTTAATTCATCATGGGATAAAAACATGACCATGAAGAAGTCTAGGCAAGAGGCATGAGGTGCTTACAAAGCAGTTTATTGGGAGGTTACTTGTTGGGGTGCATCCTAGATTTTAGAATAGTGGTGTCATAGGAAGAAGTGTTCAAGAAGAGGGAGTCTGAGGTCACTAATTAGCGGTATGGCATGTGGAGTTAAAACTTGCATTTAGGATATATTATGGGATTATAATAGCATCTTTTGTATGCTATATGGTAGCATCCTCATTAGAGGATCCTATGGTCTTGAGCACGTTATATAATTAGTATTCATTTATTACACTAGAGAGAGAGGGGAAGAAGGGCAAGGGAAGAGGTTACTAATCCTGGCATATTCTTTTGGAATCACATGAGAAACACTAAATTATTTTTAATATCCCATATGTGGCCACGAGGCTAAGGGTAGATAAATAAGAATGCCAGTGAAAACAGAGAAAGCATAAGTCAAGTAACTAGGCACTTTCAGCAAAACTTGGAATCAAAGGAGGAGACTTTAAGGAATATACGTGATCCTTGATTTTTTGTCTTATCTACAAGTATACTGGCTGCTGACTAGATTTAAGAGCAAAAAGGGTTGGAGCAAAAAAGGATTTGTGTGTAATTTTTATTTGTTTTATGTTTCCATTAGTACATCTTAGAATTCTCATAAGTGTCTCGATTTTACTTTTTCTTGTCAAATTTAACATGCATATTTTTGTGGGTGAGGGAGGGTATTAATCATGCTTTTTATTTTCTGATAGTCACATGGACTATAGCTTCAGTTGTGTACTTCTAAGCAATAGAATGGGCCATGTTTCCACATGTGTGTTTTGGCAGAGGACTAGAACATTAGAAATCTAAGCTCTCCTAAAAATTTTAGGATATTAAGTGTCCTCACCAAAGCATTACTATACTTTTTAGTAGTAAGTAATTACTGATATGTGCATTAAGAATGTCTGATGTGCTGTGAGTTGCCTCTTTTCTAGAATGGGTAAATTTTAAGTAGAGAACTTTAGATTGTAGCCTTTGCAGGAGTTGGTTGTTGGATTTCACTTCCCTCTTCCTTAGTCCTACCTTCTCTTAGAAAAGGAGATAAAATCAGCGTACAGGGTGGTGGGATGGTGGCTCAGTGGCAGAGTTCTCGCCTGCCATGCTGAAGACCTGGGTTCGCTTCCTGGTGCCTGTCCATGTAAAAAAAAAAAAAAGGCATATAAAGCAATAACAGGAACAAGATAACCTATATTTTTATATAATGTATATATTTTGAAATACTTTTAAACTTACAGGAGAGTTGCAAAAATAATACAAAAGCCCATATGGAGAACTCCAACATATACCCACCTGGATACCCCTGTAAGATATTTTTAAAGGATTTGAAGAACAGCCTGACATTTGAAATTTGACCATGGTTCAAGGCTAATCCAAGTAAAATAAATTTTTGTTGTGGTTGTTAATTAAAAACTTTAATTTGCATGTGTTTGGGTATATGTGTGATTTATTTACATACATATTATCGCTATATAAAATATATACATTATAATTATTAATGTTTTACTACCACTAGAAACTGTCATTTTCTGATTAGTTTTTTTTACTTCAAATAAGGACAAAGAAGTCCCATTTACCCTAATATCTAGAAAACTCAACATGATGCATATTTTCAGAAGCAGTCTCTTAAAAGCCTAAATTTGAAAACTATAAAATAAGGCACGTTCCAAAATGGATTGTGTCTTGGTAACTGCACCCTCACCAGTCTTTTAAACTATTTAAATAGCTGTGTTTGGCTATTAGAGACTTGGGTGGTTGTCCTCAATCTTGTATTATTCTATTATTTATTGAATGCCTAGTATGTGCCAGAGACTGCCGTGCTCTTTACATGTATCTTTTCCCTTGATTATCACAGAGCCTGTGATGAAGGTAGTAATGCCACTTTATGTTGAAGAAAATTGAGGTTTGGAGAGAGGGAGAAAAAAAAAGACTGTGTGGCAAGTGAGTGATGACACCTAGACTTGAACTTCAAAGCCTTGCTTTTAACCACTGTAGCAAAGTCGAAGACTAAGGTCCTTCTCTTTACCTCTTAACTATAGATGTATCAAAGAAGCAGCTCACCCTAATAATTCTTGTTAAGGAGAGAACCACAGCACCAGTTTTTAAAAACAACCACAAAAGCAAAACTGAAAGTACCAAGGTACACTGGAAGAGAACTTTGGACTTGGAAGAAGGAGATGCAAGCTTGCACTTGGCTCAATTACTTAACTCTTATATCACTTTCTTAGAAAGCCTTCCCCTTCCCGTCACCTCTCTGCTTTGTTTGCCTATTGAAGCACTTCACCCGTCACTGTAATTACATATTGCAGTGATTCTAAGATACATATCCTTTAAAATTTTAACATTTCTAAAATCTGGATGCATCTTATAATTGATGGTGTCTTAAAGCTAATTGGCAGCAGTTTCCCTTAATTAGTGGTCAGTAAAATAATGTTATTTACAGTTGATGACATCTTTGATCTGATGAAATGCGGTATTTTATTTACATGTGCTCCCATGAAAATATTTTAAATACCAGGCATATACAACGATTTTCAGATTTCTAGTCTAGTCCTCTTTTGAGCTCCAGGTGTGTTGAACTAATTTTTTTTTCCTGTTATCACAGGGATCACAAATTTAACATTTCCAAATTAACTTGTCTTCTAGTGTTCCGGTCTCTGTAAATGGCATCTACGTTTGTATGTTTGCTGAAGCGAAAAAGCAAGGACTTCAACTAGTTGAATTTGAATCCCATTTCCACCTTTGCTAGTTATATGAGCATACAGTGGAGCATGTTACATTTACGCTTCATTCGTAAAATAGGGGGCATAACAACTCCTTCTGAAGATCATTAGGACGATTGAAACACCGGGTAAATCTTACTTGCCCCTGATTTTCATCATACGTGTCTGTGACCTCTCTCCTGCACTCATAATTCATCATCAAATCCTTTGAGAGGCCCTTCAGAATGTCTCAAATATATCCACTTTTATCTCTTTGCCCTTTCACCAATCCATGCCCCCATTTCTTTTGTGTGTTCCAATCTTGTAGCTTTTCCTTTTTCCAATCTGCTTTCAGCCTGACTTCTATCTTTCTAGTCTCCTTTTATGCTACCCGACTTCACAACGCTCCTCTTACCCCAAACTGACTCCCATTCATACTTTAGATTTCAGCTGAAATGTCACTTCCTCAGACATTCCCTAATCTTCCAAACTAAATTAGATTCCTCAGTTATAGTTCTTTATGCTGAATTTATACTATTAATATTTGCAGGTGATTGGTTCTCTCCCATTTGAGGCACAGTGATTTCCCCAAGGTCATAGAGCTAGTTATGGTGGAACTGCCCTTCCCACTCAGGATTGGCCAACTCTAAAGCTTGTGTCCTTTCTATGATCTTTGCTTCACTGCATTCAAAGCAGAAAAAAGCACATGAATCAGTGTTCTGTGTTTCAAAGCATGAGCTGACTGCTCTCCTTTCCACAGAGCGTTCAAGTTGTTCTTTAAATATCCATCTGTCTTTGAACCTTCTTTCTCCCTTCTTAGATTGTAAACCTGTTGGAAGTAGGGCCTGTGTCTTATATATTGTTTGCCTAGCACTTACATAAATTGCTCTGCGTATAGTAGATACTCAGTAAATATTTTTGCCTTAGGAATGTTAAAGAAAAACAGTACTTTAATCCATTGAAGTTTTCCATTGGTTAGAGCTTAACACCTTATACTCATACTCTTCCACTAGTCATTGAAAGAATAAATTTTATATTTTTATATTTCAAATAGAAATGTGAGCTTTGAAGTAAAGCTGTTAGTTTGTGTCTTCATGGATTGTTTTGGCTGTTTCACTGCATAAAGAAAGACTTAACCTGAACTATTTTTTTGCTTTGTTTCAGGAATTGAGTGATCTGCAGCGCGACCCACCTGCTCACTGTTCGGCGGGCCCTGTGGGAGATGACTGTAAGCTTTGCTCTATTGCTAGGATTTTGCTACCTTTAATAATATAGGTTTGAACATCTGTAAATGACTCCAAAACTCCTTTGTTTGTTTCAGTGTTCCACTGGCAAGCAACTATTATGGGGCCTGTAAGTATGATTCATATATATGAAATTAATACCTTCAACCATACCTCATTCTTGCCATTTCACCTTTGATCAGATTTTGTGGCTAAAGTTGAATTTTCTTGTACTCTTATTCACCTAGTAAGCAACAAATGATTAAGGATATATGATAATTTTCTAGAGCCTTGGTGGCAAATACATCCTAGGATTAGTGTGATGTTTTCCTTTGCCAAATCCTTGATTATCATATACATAGAGTGGATCACCCACAATTTGCAGTCAGGCTGCCAGGCTGTGTGTTTGCTTTACCTTTTTTAAAGACAAAACAAAACAAAATACAACAAAAAGTCAGTTGTTCACAACTAAGCATAATAATTCTCACATCTATAGTTTTAATAAGTTAGGAATAAATCTCATTGGCCAATAATAGAATTCCTTCAAGGAGTTAAAACTAATTTGTAATGAGAACTTTCCCGATCTGTGAGACAGAACTGATAAAAAATGCAGGATCTATCTTTGCCAACTCATGAGTTTGTTACATTTAATTTTATTATATTGTCCTGAATTCAAAATTACCAGCTGTTTCATGACTGGCTTTTCTTAATACTTATTATCCTTTGTTAAGATTATTTCTTTCTACACCTGAGAGACAATTATGACTTGAAACAGGCTTTTTTTTCCACGAGCAAAAGTGATCACCTAAGAATGGGCACTGACAGTTCAAATCTACTTTCTGGGTGAGAGTACATTAGTAACATATTTCCATGAACATCATTGTCTCCTCCCTCTCCTGAAAGAGTTTTATCTAGTAAATAATTTTTAATCATACTGCTTTATGTTTAAAAAAAGAAGTAATAATTTTCAGAGTAGGACTCTTAGGCAAGTTTCTCAAATTACTACATTATTACCTTGTTGGTTTCTAAAAGGGTAAAATACAATTTAGTATTTAACTATCAATTTTTTATAAGAATCTGGTGATTAAAATACCATCATTTAAAGGTTTATCATTTGAATTGTAACCCTTCACAAGTATTTCATAGGCGAATCACATGCAGCAAATGTGATTATATAAACAAATTATGTTGTTCATACCTCTCTTATTTTAGTAGTATAAGCATGCCACTCTTTAGTACTCTGTAATATCATTTGAATATCTAAGCAGACAATATCTGACATTGTAATTTGCTTACATTTTCTGAAATTTTTGATGAACGGAATTAAGCAAAATATATAGTAAGAATGATTATACATTATAGTCCTTTAATATATGTGCAGAAACTTAAGGAGAAAGTAATGATAATCTTGCCTTTATTACTGAAACGTTAGTATAACATGATATATTTAGTTAAATATGAAGGAATTTTAGGTATATTCTGCTACCTTTTTAATTATTTTTTTTTGCATGTAATAATGTAAATATTTTCTAATTGTCATAAGAAACATGGCCAGATTTACCTTTCCCCTTGTAAAGTTGATTTCAAGTTTTATAATTCCAAGAATACTAAGATTTATTTAGCTCTGATTTGGACTTTTTTTGCTCTTCATTGAATCTGGATGTAAATTAGTTTAATATTTTGAATCAAGCACCAAGGTAAATATAATTTGAAATAAGGAGAGATGCTGAATTATTAATAAAACTATAGGACATTTTCTATATTATTTTATAAATTGCTACTAAATAAAGATTTAAGGTCCGAACAGTGCTACCTTGTCTTTTCTTTTCATAATTTGAACTCTTCATCTCCATTTTTGCCCCTTAAATGACCATCAGAACTTAGTTTTATAAATAAGAAGATAAATGCTTGCCCCAACCCTTATTTTCATACTGCTGCAGAAAATAATTCTTTTCTTATAATAGTCTTGTGTGTGTACCGAACTTAAAAGTATTGTGGTCATAAACAGATTTATTTGGGCAAGCCATACCACTGTGTGTCCTGTTTTTGTTTTGTTTAAAACTCTGATGTCAACCTGATTGGTTGGAAAATATTCCTTCAGACCTCCAGAGAGAAACCTGTTTCAAGGTAAATCATGTGAACTTATGGCAAAATGGTGGCATTTTCATCAAACTGATCATCTTTAGGGAAAATAATTTTAAGTTACTAAATAAATATGGGAATCAAACACTGATGCACATGTTTTGTAATTTCAGCCTGATAGCGCCTATCAAGGTGGAGTCTTCTTTCTCACTGTACATTTTCCGACAGACTATCCTTTTAAACCACCAAAGGTATTTTTATTTTTATGATTGATGTGCCTCTCATGTCTGGGATTTTACTCTCATCCTGGAGATATCAAAAATTGTGGGTATGTGTGTGTGTATACATTTCATAAAACCACTAAATCTAAAATATATATAGGCTTTCTTAGTCAAATATCACGTTATGTCTATATAGCAAAAAGCAGTGTTTCATATGTTATAAATTTGGTTCCTTTTCTTTGTTTCCCTCCTTATTAGGTATATGTTGTTTGAGAAGTTTTTATGAGCAAGAATCAGACTTTCCCATTCAAGGGATTATCTTTCCAAAGTTTACCCTTCTTACTCAGTTTTTAAATACTTAACATGTATTTAGCACTTACCTTGCTCTGTTACATTTTAGAATACAAAAGTACGTAGGACATATCCCTTCATGTATTGTGGTGGGGGAGATAAAAACATGTACTTATTAAATTTAAGTTAGTTAGATTTAAAAAGGAAACAAATGATAGATATGTCAAGGTTAAAGCACCCGATTAAAATTTTTTATATGAAATATGACAACTCTTCTGGAAGATTAATATTCTTGGTAGATTTATGAGGACATGTACCAGACTGAGGCCCTACAAAAGATTACTTTGAGGCTTGATGACAACCATGGTTAATAATGTTAGGTACTAACCAGCCATTGTAGCTATTATAAACTACTTATTATACTCTGAAATACTTCTAAATTGGGGGTGGGGGAGGCAAAATGATTTATTTGCTTTCATCTTTTCAGTAGCTAGAAATATAGGTAGCACAAAGTAGATGCTTATTCAGTTTGTGTCGAATACATTTTTCCTGTAAGATCACATAAAATTGAGGAAAGCAAATTGGTTTTGTTTTGTGCATAATTCATGGATTGACACAGTTTTGTTTTGTTTTTATGTATAGATTGCTTTCACAACAAAAATTTACCATCCAAACATAAACAGTAATGGAAGTATTTGTCTCGATATCCTGAGGTCACAATGGTCACCAGCTCTGACTGTATCAAAAGGTAATTTTCATTTATCAGATTTTTAAAGTTGATAATAGTAAGACAGGAAAAATACAGCAGAAATAACTAAAGCCAAAGTTAAAAAAAAATCATTCTACTCTCTTTTCTCCTGTTTTGATTTTGCATTGCTTTCATACCTCCTAAATTACTCTTTGACATTTAGTACTTGATTTGAAGGGGTAGGGGGCTTCATGGGCAAAACTAAATGATAATAGGAGAAGAAATTTAAAATGTTAGAGCTAGAAATTTGAGACTAAGCCTATTGACTTTTTAACCTTTTAGTTTGGGCTTTGTCTTTTAAAAAGTAGGGATGAATGAAGTAAAAATAGAATTTTAGAACCAGTTGTCCCATTCATTAAGTAATTTATTGAGTAAAACTTTACATCTGACTTACTTCAACAAGAATAATTATATTTGGCTGATAAAATAAATGATTTAAAATGAAAGATGTGGGCGGGCCACGGTGGCTCAGCAGGTAAGAACACTTGCCTGCTGTGCCAAAGGACCCGGGTTCGATTCCTGGTGCCTGCCCATTTTAAAAAAATAAATAAAAAATAAAAAAATAAAAATAAATAAAATGAAAGATGTGTTGTACAGTCTCGAAAAACGTCAGTCAGTACATGTAGCATGTTAGTCTAAACTTCAGATAATCAATGGCATCATTGTAAATGACACATAATCTATGATGATTCTTTTTTTATGTTGTTAATCATTTTTTTCAATGACTTTTTTATTGTGATACAATCATCCAAAGTGTACAATCAGTGGTTCACAGTATCACAAAGCTGTACAGTCATCATTATAATCTATTTAACATTTTCATTACTCCAAAAACAATAAGAATAAAGTTAATAAGAACACCCAAAACATCCCATACCCCCCCATCCCTCCCTATTATTTATTTTTTGGTCTTTTTTTTTTTTTTCTTTTACCAATCTTTCTATACATTGGATAAAGGAGTGTCAGTTTCAAGGTTTTCACACCTTCAAAGCTCTGTAGTTATTTAGTCATTTTCAAGAATCAAGGCTGTTGAATTACAGTTCAACAGTTTCAGATATTTCCCTGTAGCTACTCCAATATACCAAAAACTGTAAGAATAACCTCCAGAAAAACCTCTTAACTCTATTTGAAATCTCTCAGCCACTGAAACTTTATTTTGTTTCATTTTTCTTCCCTCTTTTGGTCAAGAAGTCTTTCTCACTCACATGATGCCAGTGACAGGCTCATCCCCAGGAGTCATATCCTACATTGCCAGGGAGATTTATACCCCTGGAAGTCATGTCGCATGCAGGGGGTATGCTGATTCTTAACTTCCACAGATGTATTGTGTTTGTTCTTTGCTCAATTATTAGATATCGATATAGGGCATTTGAAGTAATTTCTGTTTCATTAACTAATGTTATTTGTTATTCCTGTATTCTTAATTTGTGTCTTGTTTCTCTAAAAGAAGAAAACCTGATAGTTGGAAAATATTGTTTGGATTAGGAGCTTCTGCCCCCTGATGTAACTTGATAGTTTTCCTCTCCAACAGAATTCACGAAAATTGTTTCTCTATGAAGGATTCATGGAAAGAATCCATGGTCATTTATTTTTTTATACATGTACTTAAATATGTAACTTTTTGTATGTTTGAGACATAAACTCTATAGAAAGCAGTGTACACTGCCATAAGTATTTCAAGTATTAGGTAGGTAATGGTCCTTCAGGTCAATTTTTTTGTGGCAGTTTTTCTGACCTAAAATGCTTATCTATAATGGTTATATAGTTTCTAGTGTCCTTTTAAAAATCTTTCACACACTGAAACTGTTATGCACTAGGTATGAGAAAGATTCTGTGTCAAAGGGTTATTCAGATTAATTAATACATTCTTTCCTGGAATGCTTTCATAAAATGCATGTCATCTGGCATAAACAGCTGAGTACTTACACAGATAAAAGAAATAGCAGACTGCCAGATGCCACGTACGCTTGTCTTCTGACATTAGTTACTTTTATAAAGAATAATTAATATTGTTGGCTTCTGGAAGCTTTTACCTTTAAGAATTCAAGCAACCTCAGTTTTCTCATGTAAGATGGGGTGATAATAGAACTACCACGTAGGGTCATTATGTACCTGGAACTTAGTAAGCACTCACAAGATTGCTAACTATTATACCTTTTCTCTTATCTTTAGTCTGTGAATAATAGTGAGATCAGGACAGATGGCTCCAGGTGGCAGAAGTGGGGAGATGAGGAACTTCGCTTTTGCTTATTTTATAATGGTAGCTCATACTTGGCTCATTTGTTTACATATGTTTCTTTTCTGTATATCAAAAGTCTTAGTTTGCTTTCTATCATGAATATAGTCTGAAAGTTTTCAGACTTCTGCCCCCTGATGTAACTTGATAGTTTTCCTTTCCAATCGAATTCAAGAAAATTGTTTCTTTATGAAGCATTTATGGGAAGAATCCATGGTCACTTATTTTTTTTTTATATGCTTCTTAAATATGCAATAGAATATCCCAGAAAACTTACTCTATTGGTTTAATATATAAGGCTTGAAGTTTTAGTGGGCTGAAGAGAAGATAAGGAAGATGATGAATAAAATACTGTTTTTCATAAACTGTTAGCACATGCTTTCCCTGTCGTTTAAGAATCAACTCTACTTTACATATCCATCTTCATATTTGAAAGGACTGGAAAAGATAAAGAAGCATCACTGAAGAGAGTGGAGATGGGAGGTGGTTCTAAAGAGTCCATGTACCCCCTCAGAAGTGGTAGCATGCAATTGAAATAGCCAGTTGAGGAACCAGAGACATTGTTCCCTCTGGTTTCAGATACTTAAACCTGGTTTTTTTGTTTTTGTTTTTTTACATGGGCAGGCACCAGGAATGGAACCCGGGTCTCTGGCATGGCAGGTGAGAACTCTGCCTGCTGAGCTACCATGGCCTGCCCAAACCTCATTTTTTAAAGTGTGGTTATTTGCCTTAGTATTTTTTTTTTTTTTTTTAACATGGGCAGGCACCGGGAATCGAACCCGGGTCCTCGGGCATGGCAGGCAAGCATTCTTACCTGCTGAGCCACCGTGGCCCGCCTTGCCTTAGTATTTTTATGTGATGTAACATGAAACAACTTTTTTCAATTTTCATATATATATATATAGTTGTATGTATTTCAATACATATATATGTATTGTTGTTGTTTTGTATGCTGTATAGTGGGAGTCACATTTCATTCTTTTTCTGTGTGACTATTGTATTGTTGCAGCACTATCTGTTGAATTTTTTTTTTGCGGGGGATGGGGGAACAGAGCGCATGAGCCAGGAATTGAACCCAGGTCTCCAGCATGGCAGGCAAGAATTCTGCCACTGAACTACCTTTGTACCCTCCATTTATATTTTAAATTATACAAGTTAGGTAAAGATAACTGTTTACATTTTTTTTAAATGTATGCAACTAAGGTACATGGAAAAAAAGATTAATTGAACAGATCTTACAAATCATCCTTCTTTGCAGACAATCTGTAACATTAAGTCAATGTAAAATAGCACTTGAACCCGATGTTAAAAATGGGTTGGACTGTTAACTGTAATTTGATTGTTGTACCTTGAACTAACTGATTAGAGCACAGATTTTTTGCATTAAATTAGAATTTTAAAAAATGGACAGTTTTTATATTAAGATATAAGAAATATTTCAAGAAATATCTAATATTAGGATGACATTCTGAAAGGTTGATCATCATGTGCCTTTTAGGGTATTGTTAATTATCTAAAATATTTTTGCAAAGCACTCTTGAGTTTAAAGGTTAATAACTATTTTACATGTTTTAAGTACATGGAAATTCAAGTAAAATTTAAAACTTCAAAAGGTATATAAATTTTGTGTTTGTATACATTATATGGTTATTTTTTAATTTTAAAAATTAAAGATATTTGATACAAACCAAAATTAGTATAAAATTTAATGTGCTTATTTTATTTTGCTTTCTTTGTAAGTTAAATACGTATATTCAGTAAAACTGTTTTTAAATATTGGTATAAAGTAGATCATTATCTAATGTGATGTTCTCTTTTAAATCTAGTTTTATTGTCCATATGCTCTTTACTTTGTGATCCTAATCCAGATGACCCTTTAGTACCAGATATTGCACAAATCTATAAATCAGACAAAGAAAAGTAAGTGCTTATTTATGTTAGTTTCTATTTGGGTGCATTTCTATGTGGGTATGCCAAAACATAAGAGTATTGTTAATATATTTAAATACATTTAATTATGCTTATTGTGCTTACATTAAGTTTATCTTAAGGAGTAAACCTTTCTTTTTAAACCCCTAGTCTTTTTACAAAAAATCTTGCTCCTTCCCATTTAGCATTTAATCCTTTAATATTTATAGTACATGTTCTGTGTTTACACAGTATCTCCTGTTTTTAATGGGAAAAAACTATATGTAATTATAGGCAGTGAATTAAAAATGAAAGTATTTAATGATTAGAAAGTATTGTGTATTGTGTTCTCTGTCTTCTCCTAGGAAGATAATGGCCATCCACCCCCACCACTAAACTAACCTAATTTTTGAACTACTTCATCTTGCTGGTCTCATCATTAATGTACAGTTTGTAGATAATGTACATTTAGAGTTGGCTTTCGTAGATTTCTGTTAGAAACTAGGCTTTCCATTTTGTTGTTTATATGTTTATATTTTCAGAGAGGTTGTAGAGAAATCCAGGATTTAAAAGATAACTTATGTTTTCCGTTTTATTTATGCATGAGCCTAAGTCTCATTGATTCGATAATAGGAATATGTATGATTATTGCAATTAAACATACGAAGTTAGAATAATTAGTTTTATGTAGATAAATGCTACTAAAAGATTAAATTTGAATGTTTTTACTGTATCCCTTTTGTATGCCTACAGATATAACAGACACGCAAGAGAATGGACTCAGAAATATGCAATGTAAATTCAAAAAAAATTTTTTCATATATACCAGAGTACTGTAAAATCTAAGTTTTTTTCGACATTGGCAGTAAATTGAGCACTGTACTGTTTCAGTGTACTATGAAGTCCCTTGATATTTACCCATTTTAAATGTGTTTCTGAAGCAAGACAAAACAAACTTCCAAAAATACCTTTAAGACTGTGATGAGAGCATTTATCATTTTGTATGCATTAAGAAAGACATTTATTATGGTTTTTAAGAAACTTGGACATCTGTATCTTCAGCTTACAAGATCTTACAATGCAGCTGAAAAGCAACCAAATTATTTTTTTGCTGAAACTAGGTGTTTTTACATGAGAAATACTGTGTGTGCTAAGATGTCAGTTTTATAAATCTGTAATTCAGATTTCATTCTTTGTTAGCTCACGTTATAATTTGTATTTTTTTACTGTATAGACTAAATATATTCTATTTACCATGTACATCAACTCATTACTTTTTTTCCTGTGAACAGTATTGAAGAAACCCAACAACCAGTTAAATCAATTAACTGTCTGTCTCCCTTGTCTGAGGATATTCTGTAGATTGATTGCAGATTTCTTAAACCTGAAATGATCTTTACACTGTAATTCTCAATATACTGATTATGGAGAAACACTTGTTTTGACTTTGTTATACTTGACTTAACTATTGCAATGTGAATTAATTGCACTGCTAAGTAGGAAGATGTGTAACTTTTATTTGTTGCTATTCACATTTGAATTTTTTTCTGTATAGGCAATATTATATTGACACCTTTTACAGATCTTACTGTAGCCTTTTCCATATAAATAAAATGCTTTTTCTACTATTTGTCTTGATTACTTAAGATAAAATATTTAAAGTTATTTTATCTGTAAGGATCAAAACTCTGTATAAAGTTTTGCATGGAGATTAATTCCAAATTGTGAAAATGAGTTCTGTTGTATTTGGCATTGACCACCATTAATTATGTAAATTTTGTTGTTTAGGTTGGTATCTCTTTATTAAATTGTGAGTCTATAAGATGATATAAATTGGCCCCTTGTTATAGGGAAGAATATAGAGTAAGTTGACATTTTCCTTCGATCACATCTAATATGGATTATTTATTAACATCCTAAAATGAGCTTAAGGCAGAGTCACCCACACTGAAGAAATGTCTTTATAAACCTGAAGAATGAATAGCTCAGTTGATTAAAATGCTCCTCCAGATGTAACTGACACTGTATTTCTTAACATTTCTAAATAATGAATTTCTGAAATAAAATTTTAATGTCATGTCAGCTTGAAAGGGAGCATTCATTTTTTACTATAGATGTTACAAAGAAAACTCTAAAATGATGTTCCCTCTGTTTTTATAAATTGCCAGTTAAAAATGATTTAAATAAGGGTTGTCATGACAGCTTTTAAAGAAAGTTCTAATAACTTGGGGAAAATTACATCTCTTTAATCTTTAGCATGCTTATCAAACTTTAATGACTGTCATTTTTAAGGATAGTTGTAGCTCGTCAAATTATTGGAATGGCTGTATAAATGTACAAAAATATGGATTTAATAGTAATTAACATAGAATCTAAATCACTTGAGTATTTTACCATGGTTCATTATTATTAAAGCACAAATTAACCTGTTGCTAGAGAATATGCCATTTGTTTTAATAAAATGAATGTAAAATAATTAAATGAATAATGAAACGGAGGTTTAAGAATATGTAGACTTAAAAACATAACTATTACAAGTGATGTCTTGAAACAGCCATATCATGAAAACACTACTTTTTACTAACTATATTATTATAAGCTATGTTTGCCCTGAATTTGAACATTCAACATGAGTAGTTTTAAATACTTAGTATATTTTGATAGTAAAGGATTTTGTTCCTTGAATATCTTACACTTTTTTAAAAAAAATTTCATTTGTGTGGCATTTATTTTTGGAAGTGTCTTCTTTTTCTTTTATTAAAGTTTATGAAACTTGCTTAACTACTGTTTGCCTTTGCTTATATCTGAATTGAATAACCAGTCTACTAAGGAGTGAGTGAGTTCTCATAATTGAAAATATTAAGAGCTCAGTGGTGGCATAATGATCAGTCAGATCAACATTTGGGTGTATTGTTTTTTGCTTAATTCTAACAGAGACCATTAGTTGCCATTTAGAACTGTAAATTCAAGATCAATAATTTAATCCTCATGGAATAAGCATTAATTTAAGGACATTTTTGGAGTGAGGGAACTAGGTAACCTTTTAGGGATTTAGGACCGACCCCACCTATTGAAATCCTGGAGTTTCAACATGCGGTCTCTCACGGTTGTATATTTTTGAGATAGAAAGATTGGGAAATTGATTTTCCTCTCAGATTAAAGGAGATTCTTGTCATGGAACTGTTCAGTTATGTCTATTTATTGGTAGCCAATCTGAACTATGCTTCCACTAGGAGTTTTATTCAATAGTGGTGATAACTGAGAACTTACGTTTTGGGTTGTAGAAATAATTTGTGATGCAGTAGTATCTTGGTAACAGTCTAGTAGATGTTATCTCACTTATTTGTATTGTCACATTTCAGGCTCTGCTCCCATTATTTTATTTTTTGTTTTTTTTTGTGGGTGTATGGGCTAGGAATCAAACCCAAGTCTTCCACATGGCAGGTGAGCAATCTCCCACTGAATCACCTGAGCGCCCTTGCTCCCATTATTTTAAGTGTACAATTCAGTGGCAGTAATTACTTTCACAATGTTGTACAACCATTACCATCACCAAAACTTTTTCATCACCCCAGATGATGGGAGTTGCTTTTATTATACTGGCACATGTAGAAAGTGTGAGCTATACTTTCCACCTAGTTTGCTTGATAGGGAAAACTGTGTTGAAATCTCTTCAGCTGAAGATCTATTTGTGCCCTAAAACACTGTGAATTGTGTATAACAGATTATAATATAACTCCTTAATGTACATATTGTGGAGAACATTTGTGACACCACTTGTTTCAGCACTTGTGATACCACTAGTTTTGACAGTCCTACAGCCACCCACACATACAGTGTGTCAGTCGAAGGACTCACAGGACTCAGCATATGGTCGTACTCATGGCCAAGATTTATTACAGCAACACGGCAAGTGTACACAGCCAGATCAGTGAGAGGGAAGGACACATCAGGCAGAATCCATGTGCAGGCTTTTAGCTCTCCCCGTAAGGGCTACACATGGTATACTCTCCCTCCAGCAATGAAATGAAGTACGACGTGCACAGTGTTTCTGTCCAGGGAAGCCCATTTGAGGCTCAGGGTTTTTACTGGAGCCTAGTTACATAGGCATCCTTTTCCCACCAAAATTCTACACTGCCAGAAGGAAAGCAGGTGTTCACCAAAAATCACGTTGTGAAATGTCGAGTCAGCCTGGCACGGCAGGCCCAGCCTTATCACTTGTTATCACCTATCACAAGAGCCAAGTCCCTGGGTGTCAGCCAAGGGCCAACCTTGTAAGCAGGCCTGCAATGTTAACTCTTTCCTGCACACATTGCCTCGATTTGTCTGTGATATTATTCATGTCACATTTAAGCTTATCAGAATCTGATGTCTTCTGCTAGTTCAAGATCTACATTATAAGAGCATTTTACTATCTGTAGAGCATTTTTACCTATAGTGTCATCAAAAGCTAGAACCATTACACTATGTAAAGAAGATTTTCACCAGTTCTGTGCTTTTGAGAACTGCATTACTAGTTCTAATAACTAAATTACTGCACTAGGTGGGAGCCATATACTTGCCTTAATTTGCTGAATGTTATCCTAGTGGCTCAGAAGAATTGATAGAATTTTTTAGAAATACCTGCCAGTGCACCAGGAGAGTTCCAACCCAAGATAGCTAGCACCTTAATGAATACTGAAAAATATCTACTGACCCAAATATGTGAAAAATAGTACTAAGGTTGAAAGAAAAAGTGAGAAATAGTTTAATTTGGTTGGGAAACTAATTCGAATAAAAAGGTATTGTTTAGTTGGCAATGTTTGTTTTGTTTTTTAAACAGAATTATACAGAAAAAAAATAATTCGAAGCCAATGATACTTTCTAAGAATAGTGATACTGGTGTATTAGGTGAGACTATTCAAATAGGTCACTTTTTATCCCACTTCATTCTGGCTTTTACCATTCTATTGAAACAGTAACCCCCAACTGGCAAATCCAGTAGACATTTTCAGCCTTATCCTTAATGGAATATCTGCTGTATTTGACACTCCATATATTCCCTCTTAAAATTATTACCTTGAGTTTGGTAGCACCTGGGTTTCTTAGTTCTTATACTTTTTATACCTTTATGTTCCCTTGAGCTGTGCTTCCCTCCAATTTCTTAAATATTGGTGATTCCTCTTGGTTTCATCTTAGGCAACTGCTGCTTGGCATGTACTTGGGACATAGTAAATAGAGCTAACCCCTACTGTGACTACCTAACCTATATCCACATCCAAGCCATTCATGCTGTTCAACCGTGCTGAATATAACTGTCGGATATTGAGGCAGCGTCTCAGACTCAACCTATGCAGAATGGAACTTATTGTTTCTGTCTAAATTTGCTTTGCATCTTGTATTATTTATTCCAGATTTTCCAAGTTAGAAACCTTAAAGTCATCTTTGACTTCCTTCTCTCCTACATTGAATTAATCATGAAATACCTCCTAAGTACTTCTCAGCTGTATCCTACTGCCTCTTGTCCATTTCTTCATCATCTCTTTTCCTGTTAATTTATTTTGACTAGCCAATGTGTTTCATGCAGTTCAAAATTAAAAATATTTTTGAACGATTATATAGTGAAAAGGTCTCCTTCCTATTTCTGTCCTCCAGCAACCCAAATGACCTCCCTGCGGACAAATGAGGTTGTCAGCTTTTTGTGTACTCTCCCAGAGTTACTCTATCACATTTTTTGTAAACATTTTTTTTAATCTTTTTATTTTGAAACACTTTCAAACTTACAGGACAGTTACTAAAATAACACACATTCCATGTAGAGAACTTCAATACACCCCTACCCTTCAGATACCCAGATTCACCAATTTTAACATTTTACCACATTTGCCCCTCCCTTCCTTCCTCCCTCCCTCCCTCCCTTTCTCTCCTTTTTCTTTCTTTCGTTCTTTCTTCTTTCTCTATTCTTCTTTCATCTGTTTATCTTTTTCTATATTTATCCAGCCATTTTTTAACACTTGAGTGTAGGTTGTATACATCATGCTCCGTGAACACTTAATGTTCTGCCAAGTACATTTCCTAAGAACAAGGATATTTCCTTATATAACCACCTTAGTTATGGTTAATGAGTTCAAGAAACTTAGCATGGATATAATGTGTACAATATACATTCCAATTTTTTCATGAGTTCCAATAATGTCCTTTTGAGCCTTTTTTCAAAACTCTCTTGCCAAATCCCATCCAGGATCACATATTAAATTTAATTGTCATTGTTTCTTTAGTTGCTTGCTCTTTTTTTTTTTTTAATATGGAAATATATATACAACATAAACTTTCCCATCTCAACCATCCCACACATTCCCTTCAGGGGGATTAATTACATTCACAATATTGTGATACCCTCATCATCTTCCATTTCTAAAATGTTTCCATCTCTCCACACCCATTAAGCATTAATCCACCGTTCTCCCTGCTTCTTACCCCTGGCGACCTGCACTCTAATTTCTGTTTCTATGAGCTTGTTTATTCTCTGACAGTTTCTTTGTAGTTACCACGAGGCTTAAATTTAGCATCTGAAATCTATAACAATCTCATTTGCTTTGATAACAGCTTAATTTCAAAAGTATACACAAACTGTGTTCTGTATCCCTCTGCCCCCCCCACCTTTTTGTAGTCCTTGTCACAGTCTACAGGTTTATATGTTGAGAGTCCGACACCATGGATAGGTCATCACATTTTATGTACTTGCTATGTAGAACCTGTATATAGTAAAAAGTGGAGTCACGTGCCAAAAATACAATAGTACGGGCATTTATATTTGCCCATGTCACAATCCTCAACTGGAGATCTTTATTTCTTCCTGCTACTTTGATCTATTGTCTGTGGTCCCTTCCTATCACCACTTTCTTTAGTCTTAACTCTTAGTCTGTTCTTTGGGGCCTTCTTCCTCTGGCAGGCCTTTGTCTTCTCAACTCTGTGAGACTGCAGGAAATTGCACTATGTTTTTCAGAAGCTGGGTTTTCTAGCTTCCTGCCCAGCATAGCTTAAGACTTTGGCACATATCTTGAGTTGAAAAGTAGTCACATGTTAAGGTCCCTTAAGTCTCCAGTTTTGTCACTTTTGCACTAAGCAACCACAAAAAGCTCTATTTTTCTGTCCCCTAGCAGTGGGCCCTCTGCCGGTACCAATCCCAACAGCTTCCAGCCTGTTCTCCAGGGGAGAAAAATGGCTACAGATACTCAGTTTACCTCTGAGAGTCTCATGGCTTCTGCAATCCTCTCATACTTTTACAACATGATTTTTATGTTTTATCTAGCTTTTCTAATACTTAGTGGAACCACCTATGTAGAAGCAGATTTCCCTAACTCCTCAATTTGATGAGACTTCTAAGAAAACCTTCTATCTTTTTCTTACCTCTTGGTCTTGTACCCTCAAATCATCCACTGAAGTGCCAAGGTATTGCATTTAAAACCCAAATCTGATCCTGTGGGTTCTCAGCTTTAAAAAGTTTAAATAGTTCTCCACAGCCTCAACAGTAGTTTTGCAGAGGGACCTGGGAAAAAGAAAAGAAGGGAGCTGCTAACGGATTAGGCTTTGAACTTAACACTTCTACTTCAAACACTGCAGCTCATTTTTATCTGATTTATGTATCAGGGTCCTATTGGTTCTCCAGTTCTTTTTTCCCCCTGGTTGAATCATCAGCCAACACAATGAAATACTAAGTCCTTATGGCCCTCGTGTTTTGACCCTAGTTTATATCTCCAGTTATCTGCCACTTCCTGCCTTCAACAAAACTTGCACTTCCCATTGGCTCCAACCTGTCCCTATTTCCATTAGAGTAGTGCTTCTCATTCTTATACCTTAGTCAAACTGTCCAGTCTGCCTAAAATGCTCTCTGCCCATCATCCTTTAAATCTCTAATCCCATACCATGTCTTCCTTCCTTCCCTCTTGAGGAAATAAGTAGCCCTCACATCCTACCAGAATGCTCTGTGTGCATCTTTACAATTGTTCTTATTACTCTTATTATCAGTATCACTAACAGTATCACTAATGAGTACCTTGATGTTTCTTTTCCATTTTTAACTCTCTAGGACCTAACACAGTGTTTGGCACACAAGTACTCAAATATTTGAGTCAATGAATTACCCAGGCCTTGAAAGATATATAAACTTTTAATTAAGTTAATGTAAGTGAGGAAGGCATTAAATAGGAGAAACCAAAGAAAGATACAATAAAATGAAAATAAGTAATGGTGGCATTGATGTTCTGTGTGCAATTGATGAGGGAAAAGATTAGTGTTGAAGGCAGATCCACTGTGAAACATTGATTTGGTAGTCTGTAAGAAGTCCATGTGAGTTTGTAAATGGTAAAGTGTTACTGTGAAAGCACTTATTTAGGGATGTTTACTTAGTAGGGTATGCAGTTTGAATTGGAATATGGGTTAGCCTGCCACACTAGAATCCTCAAAGTCATTTTTGGCTTCTTTATGCTTAATTGGCCAATGAAATCCTGCTGAAATTACTAAGAAGTGCCTTCGAAGTGAGCCATAGTACTAACAGTACAAAAATATCATCCCCTCTTTCCTAGCTTATAACAGTAGCCTCCCAACTCATCTCCTTCTTTACAGTCTCCTTACTCCCACCACTCTCTAGGCTACTAACAAAGGTATTTTTCTAAAATTAAGTTTAATTATACCACAAAGCTGTCAAAAAAACTCTTGGGCTATCTTTTGCTAACAAACTCCTTAGCATGTTATACATGGTCATTCACAACTTAACCCTTCCCAACCTCTTAGGTTGTTTCCTACCCCTTCTTCCTACATATGAGGCCATTTGTTTTGTTAAGTATACATGCCATCATGTGTATCTGTGGCTTGCACATAACAGTTTCCTTTTTCTGGAAAACACCTCCATCCTTCTCCATTTGAAACAACAGCTCAAATGTCACCTTCTCTGTGAAGCCTTCCTTTACTTGCCCAGACAGATTCAAACAGATGGATCGTGACTTAGTCATCTTTGTATTTTTAGCACTTGTTGCTGAGTCTAACATAGTACCAGCCTCTACTAGTTGCTAAATTTAAGAAAAATTTATAACCAAAGATGAATATTACTACTGTATCTTGGAAAATATATATAGATCTATATAAAGTAAAAAGTGAATATCACAAGACATAGACATAACCTCCTACAAGACGTAGACATAATTTCCATCAAACCCTGTTTTATCTGTATTATTCTGCATGTTTTTTACATATACACATCCATGCTATGCGTTCGTGCAGTTTTTTTATAATGCAAACCTGCTATTTTGAATGACTGAATGAAAGAGCGAATAAAGGAACTGAAGATGTTATTTTAACAATCTGCTCATCAGTCTTGGAAGTCAGAAAGAGGGTAGCATTTATGAGGATAGAAAAGAAACAATGGAATTTGAATGAGTGCTTAAAGAACCCTGCAACTTCATGGCTGATTTGCCTATATTGTGCCTACATGGAGTCAAATATAATTTCAAAGATGCAAACTTTGGGGATTCAGAGATAGGAATTTTTTTTGTTAGGAAGATGCTACAAAAGAAAATAATCCATCTGATATATAGCTCTCTGAATAACCGTTTTCATACCTGTACAATAGAAATAATGCCCACCTTGTAGGATTTATGAGAGGACTAGAGATAATATATGTCAAATGCCTGGCATATAGTTGAATAATTATAATTATTTTCATTCTGTTTATCAAGTGCTTTAAAACAATGTGAGGACAAACACTTAGCTTATCCTATTCTATTGATGGCTTTATGCCAAAAATATAATCATTCTGGGTTTCTTCCTTTCTTACGTTAGCTTTCAAGAATATCCAGGAATATGAATTGGAGTTTATATAAATTTGCATTAAATTATAGCTGTCCTTTTTGCTTGTCCTACCGTCTGCTGACTCATAGAATAAGCTTTAAAATAGAAAAGCTATATTTTTATTTATTTATTTTTTTGCATGTGCAGGCACCAGGAATCGAACCCGGGTCTCCAGCATGGCAGGCGAAACTCTGCCTGCCAAGCCACCGTGGCCCATCCAAAATAGAAAAGCTATATTTATTTTATGTAATGCTACTACAGCAATGGCTAAAAATAATTTTCATGCTTTTAATAATTAGGACTACATGCCGACTTTGTTCTAATTGGGAAATCATTTATAAACTAACATGAATAGCTGGGAACTATTAACATGCAATAAAATGGTTCTTTCTAATTTCTCTCTTTGATTCTTTCTTTTTTTGAATAGCCCTCCTCCTTTCCTTTCATATAGTGACTTTAAAGGCAAACCCCAGTGAAGTGATAATAGATCCCAAGTGAATAAAGGAAAAAATTATACATGCACTTTTCTACATGTATAATTTATTAAAATTTTGATTTATAGGAAAGATAATCTAGGAAATCTTTATTCAAATTGTGAAAAATTTTCTCGTACTGCTGCAGTGAATTTTTTCACTTTTGTGGTTTTTGCATATTTGTCCCATTTCCCCAACTACAGTGTAAATTTTTGGGGACAGGAACAATGCCTCATCCTTCTTGTGCCACTTCCAGTGCCTTTCATGGTTTTATACAATTGCTGATCAGTAAATTTCCTTTAAATGTGATGTTTATAATATGATTTTATTTCCAGAAATATATTGTACCTATGATTCAGAATCACATCTATTCCTTTTCCTAAACCTTCTAGGTGATTGCCCCTATTGTAGAGCTGAATTATTTATCTATTTTATAGTTGTAGAAGCAAAACTGCTTTCTCTTAAGAGCATTTTTTCCCCATTAGAGTGATATCTATGCATCTAACTCCATTATTCGGACTTTTGGCTGCTGCTGCTATTCATCACAATACCTTCGGTATTACCAGTGTCTAAGTATCAATGAACCATGGTCATTACTTCTACATATATATCTAAAAGTTTTACTTGCTTCTTATTTCCACACATAACTTACCCTTTTATTGGCAAATGACACTTTTAAGAGGTAGCTGTTGGTTTGGGGGGCCAAATTTGTACATAAATAATTTGTGCAAACACTAATTATATTATGCTTTTATATCTATCTGTAGCTATCTTACTATATCATCTATCTATCATGCTATCTGTACTGTACTAGCTTTTATAATGGATAAAAAGAAGTGTAGGATCTGGCCCGTCCTCAAGTAGCTTATCATCTGTTGAGGAGAAAATAGATATACATAAATATATAGTTAAAAAGTAGAGTGATAAGTAATAAGTCCCAATTAAGTGATGATACAGGCTCACACACGACAAAATATCCAAAGCAGATATTCTGAACTGGTATGATGTAGTGTGGTGACTGAGTCTGAGGGATGGTCTAATACCATGGGAAAAGCATAGGGCAATGAACTTGATGACCAGGTTTTTACATCCACAATTTACCGTTGTAGTTTCCTAGGCTGCTTCAAGCAAATATTCAATGGGTTGGCTTAAACAATGCGAATTTATTAGCTGAAAGTTTGGAGGCCATGAAAATGTCCAGATCAAAGCATCTCAAGGTAATGCTTTCTTCCTAAAGACTGGCTATGATTCTTGGTCTTGTCACATGACAAGGTACATGGATGTGTCAGCTGGTCTCTCCCTTCTCTTCTGGGTTCTGTTGATTTCAGCTTCTTGCTTCCTTGGCTTTCTCTCTCCTCTCTCTCTCTCTCTGTTTTTATTCTGTTTATAAAGGACTCCAGTAATAGCCTTGTGACCCATCCTAAATGAGGTAGGTCACAACTTAACTGAAGTATTTTCATGAAAAGATCCTTCTTACAATGGGTTTACACCCACAGGAATGGATAAAAGAACATTTTTTCTGGGGTACATACAGCTTCAAACCACCACACCAACTATTGCAATCTTATGTCTTAGGCTTTCTGAGCTTCATTTTCTCATTTGTAAATTGGGAATCAATATGTCAATCATATAATAAAAAAAGATTATATAAAAATGTTTTGAAAACAATAAAGTGTGATTCAAACCTACGGGTGTGTTTTACTTTTCCATCAACTAGCAGTGTTTTTGTGCAAAAAATGACTAAAGAAATGTTAGTAGTTCAGTAGGAACAGAGGAGCAGTATTGATTATTTAATATGAATACATATATATTATTTAACAGGGAGAAGGGACAAAGAAATAATGATAGAGCTGTGTTGCAAATCTTTTTGTTTGGGATAATCTACACTACACTAGTAATTATTAAGATGTTAATAATATTTGTTATTAATAATATGAGGATATGAATGTCAACATTTTAAGGTGTTGAAAATGTGATGGTATACAAGAAAAAATACGATCAATGTAAACTAGGGTCTATAGTTTACAGTAACATTGTAATATGCTTCCATTGAATGTAACAAAGGCAATACATCAAAACTAAATGCCCATAAGTGAGGGATATGGGGGAGGGGTATGGGATTCTTTATGGAAGAAAAGGAAATCTCCCTATATAGATTGTGGTGGCGAAGGCATGGCTAAGTGATTATACCGGGAACCATTTCGATTTTTTTTTTTACTTAGGTTAGAATGTAAGATGTGTGACTGTGCCAATATGAAGCTACTATGTGCCCCAGAAAATCCATGTTTTTATCCTGATCCAATCTTGTGGGGGCAGCCATTTCTTTTAATCCTGATTCAATACTTTAGGGTGGAAACTTCTGATTAGATTATTTCTATGGAGATATGACATGCCCAATTATGTGTGTGACCTTTTGATTAGATGGAGATGCGACTCCACCCATTCAAAGCAGGTCTTGATTCATTTACTGAAGTCCTTTAAAAGGGAAAACATTTTGAAGAAACCTTAGAACAGACACTGATACTTGGAGAACAGTTGCTTCAGAGCCAACATGAGACCAAGGGCTCAGCAGATGTTGCCATGTGAATTCCCATGAGATACTAAGCAGGCCAGAACCCAGAGTTGTATCCCAGAGGAGATAAGTGAAGGCTCACAGAGGCCAAGTGAGGAATCCCCAAAAGAAACACAGGCTGAAAGCAATGGAGCCCAGGAGCAAGGGACCAGCAGATGCCAGCCACATGCCTTCCCATCTGACAGAGGTGTTCTGGATGGCATCACTTTTTCTCGAATGAAGGCAACCTCTTGGTACCTTAGTTTGGACATTTTCTCAGCCTCAGAACTGTAAACTTGTAACTTATTAAATTCCCTTTTTAAAAGCCATTCCATTTCTGGTATATTGCATTCTGACAACTTACTAAACTAATACAGTGAATAAAACTTTAAAAATCAGAACGATACAAATGCTGGATAAAAGGTGGAGAGAGAGATGTACCTATCACTATTGATAGAGAAGTAGAGTGATACAGCCCCTCTGGAGGGCAGTGTGGTGACTTCACAGAGGGCAAGGGGTGGGGTTGTCATATAATCCTTTAACCCTGTTGCTAGGTGTATACTTGGAAGAACTGAGAGTGGGGATTCAAGTGGACATTTGCACACTGGTGTTTACGGCAGCAGTGTTCAAGATTTGCAATGGATGGAGGTGGCCTAAGAGTACATCGACTGAGAAATGGAAAGGGAAACTGTGGTGTATACATACAATAGACTACTGAGTGGCTGTAAGAAGGAATGGAGTTTGAGGCCTGCAACTAGGCGAATGAACCTTGAGGACAATATGTTAAATGAAATGTCAGAAACAAAAATACAAATATCATGCCTCACTCATATGGACTAACTATAATATACAAATTTAAAGAATTTAATCTAGAGCATAGGTTATCAAGTTAAGGCCTATTGTACAAGTTCCTAGATTATAAGTGCTAGAGCAGTCATATTTATTCCAGAGTTGTAATGTATTTCTAAATTCTGAGATGCTGAGTTATTTGTGTATTACTTGGTTGTTTCCTGGAACTTCAGGTGTTTGTGTTGCACCTGAGAGTCAGAGGTAAAGTTCTGAAACTATGAAACAGCATTACCCCATATGGCAACTGTTAAAAAGCTGAAAAAGTGATCAGACTTCAACTAGAGATAGGAATGAAGCTGATCTGGTAGGACTAAAGTAAATCAGAATATAGGGTAAAGGATGATATTATTTTTCAACTTCTATATAGACCAATGGGAGAAGTTGTCCAAAATTGAAATTTTCTGTAGCACACTATATAACTTAGTCTGTCTGGCCAGTTTATTTAAATAACCTAATTACATGGAGCCTAGAATAGGGAATGAGCTCTTGTTATTCTGTATAGCTTAATGTAACACCCCAAAAGATACCAGAATGTTTTGGGCAGAAAATAAAGTATGTGCAAAAATAAAGTCCCTAGAGGGATTGGAGAAAAAATATGGAACTATTAAACTTTCCTATCTGGAAAATTCCTGATATTCTTTCAAGCATTAGGGATTCCCAATTTAATTAGTTAAGCCCTTGATCTTGAGGCTTGCCCTTATGAAACTCTTTTCTGTAATGGCAAAGCTAAACCTACCTCTAACTAAGAGTCACTCCCAGAGAACCTCATTTGTTGCTTTGATGTGGCCTCTCTCTCTCTCAAAGCAGAACCACAAATAAACTCATTACGTATCCCCCCACCCCCACTAATGTGGGACATGACTTCCAGGGATGGAATTCTCCCTGGCAACATGGGACATGACCTTTAAGTATGTGCCTGATCCTGGCATTTTGAAATTGACAATACCTTCTTGATCAAAAGGGGGAAGAGAAATGAAACCAAATAAAGTTGCAGTGGCTAGGAGATTTCATATATAGAGTCAAGAGGTCATTCCAGAGGTTACTCTTATGCAAGGTTCATTCAGGATATTGCAAATCACCACAGTATACCGAGCTCCAACCAACAGTATTCCTGAAGACCCTAAACAGTACCCAGGGTTCTATTTAGACTGTATAAAAGTTATACTTATTAAATTTATTTTTTTCAGAAATGTAAAACCTCCAGTTATTCCTATGCCAGATAAGCCCTGAAATCCAGAGATACCAGTCTCTGAGAAGATCAACCTGTTGCATTCCTCCACCCCATAATGTTGATACCCCTTTTCAGCATGAAGAAGTTAGAAGGATTATTGCCCAAATATCCCTGAAGATTGAATAATCAAATGAGATGGAGGTGTTATAACTGAGAAGTTAGGATTTAACAAATGATTATGACTACTGGATCATCAAATAGATATTTCTTTTGAGTTCCTAGTGTATTAGAATAGTCAGATGGAAATACCTGAAATTGCTGAACTATAACTCATACTGTACTTTGAAATTTGCTCTATAACTACTTGTTAAACTTTACTTTAAAATTTATCACTTTTCTGCATATGTTATATTTCACAACAAAAAAATGTTGGGAAAAAAAAGCGATTTTAAAAGTCCCTTGAAGGACTGGAGAAAAAATATAGAACTATTAAACTTTCCTTCCTGGGAAATCCCTGATACTCTCTCAAACATTAGGGACTCCCAAGTTAATAGGCCACGCCCTTGATCTTGAACCTTGCTCTTATGAAATTTATTTCTGTAATGAAGAAGTTAAGCCCACCTTTAATTATGTCTAAGGGTTACTTCCAGAGAACCTCTTTTGTTGCTCAGATGTGGCCTCTCTCTCTCTAAACCCAACTCTGCAAAGAAAATCATTATCCTCCCCTCTAAATGGGACATGATGCCCAGGGGTCTAAGTCTTCCTGGCATCACGGGGACATGACTCTCAGGGATGAGCCTAGCTCTGGCACCATGGGATGGACAATGCCTTCTTGACCAAAAGGGGGGAAAGAAATGTAACAAAATAAACTACCAGTGGCTAAGAGATTTCAAATAGAGGTAAGAGGCTATTCTTGAGATTACTCTTAGCAAGCTTCAGCTAGATATTGCTAATTGCCATCATATGTCAAGCCCCAACCAACAGTACTCCTGTAACACTAAAGAATACCCAGGGCTCTATATAAGACTCTATAAATGTTTCACTCATTAAGCTTATTTTTCAGAAATGTAAAACCTCCAGATGGTTCCTAAGCCAGATAAGCCCTGAAATCCAGAGTTACCAGTCTTTCCAAGAACATCAACCAATTGCACCCCCCCATCTCATAAAGTTGACACCCCTTTTCAACGTGAAGAAGTTAGAATGATCGTTGCCCAAATATCCCTAAAGATTGGGAGAACGATCAAAGAAGAAGTAAGAGTTGCAACAGAGAAGATATGATTTAACAAAGTATGACTACTGAATTATATTGATACTTCTTTTTAGTCTTCAGTGTTTTAGAGCAGCCAGAAGAAAATACCTGAAACTATGGAACTGCAATCCACACCATACCCTGAAATTTGTTCTATAGCTATTTGTTAAAATGTACTTTGAAATTTATAGCTTTGTGTGTATATAGAGAGTATATATAGAGTGTGTATATATATATATGTATGTATATATATATATATATATATATCTTTGTGTGTGTATATAAATACATATATATAGGTCCAATAGATCTATCATCAGTTGGTTATATGGATATGGAACTGAAAGGAGAGGTCTGGAATCAATATTAACATGACTCATGAGGACTTAACTGAGAGTTAAATTCATGGGAGTAGATGTGTTTTAAAATGAAGTGAATGGAAAGGCTGTAGTAAATCTTCATGTTTTATAAAGTAAATATAAGTGAAACCATATGTCTTTTTGATCAAAGATTATTTGAGCAAGTAGACAGAATTATGTGTTCCTTGTAAATTCTGCATTTAGAGCGAAATTATTTCAGGTTAAATTAGTTTTAAGGAAAATTGGTGTCTGATGAAAACAAACATTTTATAAATCAGAATTATAAGAGCATTATAGCAAGATTTAGCAAAGAGAAACTTTAAAACAACATTTTTTTAATCCAAAAGAAGTTTACAAAGATCAAATTCATGAAAAACAGAGGGAAGCAAATTATTTTAGAAATTAGTTAAAATGTAATGATAAGGAATTCTATCCCATATATAATTCTTGGCACTCTATTATAGTTGTTTACTTCTTTGCCTTTGCTACTAGACTGTATTCTCAGAAAGACAGACAGATTGTGGGAGAGAGCAAGCTCTGTCCTTTCTCTGTTTGGGGACTTGTACCTAGTATGTACTCAGAAAACAAAAACAAAAACTGTTTCTTCCATTATAGGATGGGAAGTTTGAACAGATGACTTGGACGGTCTCATTCAACTCTGAGATTCTATACAGAGGGAAGTTGTGATAGATGCTTACCACTTAAAAGAAAAATTGGACTTTTCTTAACAGAAAAGTCGTTCGTGGCTCCAAGTACCTGTGTTTCAAACTGCAGAAAGGCAACATACTCTCTCATTCACTATTTCATTGGTAAGAACTTTCTAATAATTACAGCTATCCAGTAGAAGTAAAGGCTGTGTAAGGAGGTGGTTATCTTTGAAATAACTGGAATTTAAAAACTGGAAGGGGCCTTAGATATGCTTAGTTTGTCTTCCCAGTCTTTTTCCATGCCATGGCCCATGTAGAAAATGCTATTTTCACAGCACAACAGGGTAAACTGGAGGGGATTTTGGCTTGATAAAAAAGTATATACGCTTTCATGTGGGAGACTTGGGTTCGACTCCTGGATCATGCACCCCCCCAAAAAAAAATTATATACATTGTCATTATGTTATTTAACACTAAGAAAAAAATACATAAAATACTAAGGAAGTTGTTCGATAATTAGTCTGAAACTTCCCAATCATTTTCAAGTAAACTAAATGCACATCAAACAGTATCTCAAGGCATTCTTGTCATATGTTCTCAGGGCTTTGGTTGGGAGAACTCTAGTTGTGTTAGCATTCTCCAGAGAAGCAGAACCAACAGGATGTATGTGTATAGATACAGACTACAGATATATATATATATATATATATATATATATACATATCTAAAGAAAATGTACTGTAAGGAATTGGCCCATGTGATTGTGGGGCTGGCAAATCCAAATTCCTTATGACAAGTTGGAAGTTGGAAATCCCTGGAAAGATGATGAAGTCGTTAATCTGAATATGTAGGGAAAGCCAGGGAGGAGGAGAGGTTGTAGTATCAAGGCAGAATTCCTACATATTCTTGAAACCCTCAGTTCTGGCTTTTAAGACCTCCAACTGATTGGATGAGACCCACCTCCATTTCTGAGGCTAACTCTTTTAATCAACTAATGACAGATGCTAATCCCACCTACAGAATACCTCCCCAGTTAACAACTAGGCCAATGTCTGACCCAATTGGACACCACAACTAAGCCAAGTTGATGCAGACTTAACCATCACATGGTGCAACATCCTCAGTTGCAGAGGATGCCAACCCCATCCCTGGGTCAAGACTTAAGTGTCAGTGCTAGGACTAGGCGGTCTCCCCCCGCCTCCTCCCCCCCTCCCCCTGTTGCTTTCTATGAAATGGAGCTCCAAGGATATTAAGGAATGATGAGAAAGAAAGAAAGAGACGGGCCCAGGGGATCTGAAGCTTAAGTTTACATCAGACAATTTTATTCTTAACCAGATCCTGATTATATACTGCAGGATGACAATAGCCATGCATGCATTTCCCAAGGGAACGAAGTTTTTATCTTTCAGTGTTCTTCCTTCATACTTAAAATAACCATTTACGGTTAACAAGCATTCTCTTCCTCCTAGACTGTCTTACATAAATCAGATAACATAAAGCAGCTTACTGTCGCCACCACCCTAATGCCATCTACTCCCAAGTAGTTCCGCAGGTCTTATGTTAATCCTATCTCCTACACTCCCCCCATAATTAAGCAGGGCTGGATGTCACAGGATACTGTGTTAGGGATATTTGTAGTGGATGGGACGGTAACCTAAACCGGTATTGCTTTAAACGTTGTCCCAGGACCACCTGCCTTAGCACTTATTAAAGAGGCAGATTTACGGGCCCCAAACAGACATACTGAATCAAGCTCTGGGTACAGCTCGAACTCCGCATTTTCTGGTTTGAGAACTCCGGTTTTAAGTGCTCCCCGCAGAATCTCTGAACTCTAAGCTCCAGCCCTCGCCTGATGTGAGGGGCTCTGGCTGGGCGCAGCGGCCGCTACCTTGACCTGCGAGCAGCGCGGGATGCTCAGCTTTTCCGTATCCCTGGTGTAATACTCTGTTACGCGCTGGCCATTAGCGCCGTCAAGTCGCCACCAGCTAGTGCCCGGTCGGCGTGAGGCCGCCGAAATCCCTCCAGCAGTCACCTGGCCCCGCTGAGGAAGGCACTGGGGCGGGGCCCAAAGGCCAAGGAGGCTCAGCGCCCCCTAGAGACCAGGGGCCCTTCGGGGTCAAGCCGCCCTGCTGTTTACTTTCATCACCCGAAGCTTCTCCTCCTCCTCCTCCTTAGCAGTCCCGCCCACCAGGGGACGTACTACAGCGCCTGCGCCAAGTCCCAGTCGCCGCCCGACCCCATCCGGTTGACCAAACGGATGTTAACTGCTTCCCAGAGTGCCTTGCGAGTGGCGGGCATGATAACAAATTCTCGAGTGTTGCACGGAGGCTCAGGGTTGTCATTGTTGGAGTTTTATTGAGCCAGGCGACTTTACGACATTGGAGCCCTGTCACTGTGTTGTCTGCAGGTGCGATGGCGCTTCTCCGGGGCTTTTGGGGCTTGTTGAGTTCTCTGGGAAAGTCGGGAGCGGAGCTCTGCTCAGGTTGTGGAAATCGATTGCGCTTTTCTCTCAGGTAAGACTGCTTAACCGGGGCCTCAGGTAGCGACGGGGCCCAGATCGGTTGTGGGCTGGCATGTGGACGCTTTCTTCCATTTCTTGCACCTCCTAGGAGGTCAGGGCCAGGGTGGTCTTGCCAAAGGAACAGTGGTTTGAGACAAGACCTTATTCGAGTAGTGCTTTGCTTCCTGCCGCCTCCCATCCTCTCCTCCCGGTCCGACCCACGGTGCAAGCCCACTCAGTACACTTCAGTGGAGGCTCCCGCCAAACTTTTGCATTGAGAAGGCGGGTCGCAGTAACTGGAGTATAGACATTTCCCTCCAGTCCCTGCCCTTCCTTGGAGATAAGGACTTTGGGATTTCAGTGTGCGAGCTCTTCCCCTGGTTAGGACAAGATTTTAAATAACTCACTAGCTTTCTTGTTGATGATGTTAAAAATATTGCATCTTAAGGACATTTGGAATTTGTGTTTTTGTATATATATATATGATATTTATATATATGTAATATGTAAGTATTGGCAGTTAAACATCTGTAATTTGTTTTTGTTTTTTTTTGTTGTTTTTTTTTTAACTTTTTATTAATTAAAAAACTTAACAAAAGAACATTAATATATCATTCCATTCTACATATACAATCGGTTTTGTTTTTTTTTATGTATATATAGTTTTGCGTGTACACCGAGATGGTTTTCATCCACCGTGGGTGGTTATCCAAAGAAGCCTTTGACTTCATATGTTCGCTTTTCTAAAGAACAGCTACCCATGGTTAAAGCTCAGAACCCCGGTAAGTAGTTTGGGGTTGGATGTACAAATAAAAAGGACACAAAGCAATTCAACCGCAAACCCGATTTATACTAACCAAGCATCCCCTGACTGCAGCAACATAAATATTTCAATTAATCGTTCTTTGTTTAATAGTCTGTAAATAGGAAGCATAACACATTTTATGCCAAAGAGAAACACTTGAAATGTATCTAAATGAGATATATAAACGTCTATATTTAATATAATATGTACTATATGTAAATATGTAGGTTTTATTTATATAAATATGTAAATGAGAACTAATGAAAGGTATCTTTAAAATAGCAGCATATAGAATAGAAAACATCCCCGGAAGGGCATGAACAATCTTAAGTTTTGGGCCTTGTAGCCACTAGTCTAGAGGCAGTGACTTTTTAATCTCTTGCTCCCCATCTCATGCCTCAGAATTGTTAACGAAGTTGCAATAGAGTAATTTCTGTGAAAATATCTTCTAAATGGAAAAGCTCTATGCAAGTTACTGTTAATTTCAAGAGTGCTTTGTGTATGTATGTATGTTTTTTTTTTTAAAACAAAAAAAGGATTCTTGAGTTCCTGAAAGATTTCCAGTTAGGATGTTTGTTGACTCCCTAGAAAGACTATGGAGCCTTCATTTTAGTATCAGCTAAACTTTGTTCATGATTTCTGAAGACCTTTCACATGTAGTACATCACAGGGCATTTGTGAAAATCAAACAAGCCATAATAAAAACACTCATCAATAAGGTATTAGTTTAAGGAAATGGTAATAATGGATTGATTTTAGAGTAGTTTATGTTTCCAAGTGGTATTTCTATAATTGAAATATAAGGTGGTGTATAGACTACATTTTACTATTTAGTCAGGTTTTATGAATTTGAAAATTCCAGAAAGACTTGAAAGAAATGTATTACCAACTACTTAAGTAGTAGTCAATTTCTGAGGACTGTTTTAGATAGTATGTGATATATTCCTTTTTTTTAAAATTTATTAAAAAAATTGAGAACAAACAACATTAACATATAATTCTGTTCTACATATATATTCAGTAATTCTCAATATCATCACATAGTTGCATATTCATCATTTCTTAGAACATTTGCATCAATTCAGAAAAAGAAATAAAAAGACAACAGAAAAAGAAATAAAACAATAACAGAAAAAAAAAGATTATACATGCCATACCCCTTACCCCTCACTTTCATTTATCACTAGCATTTCAAAATAAATTTATTTTAACACTTGTTCCCCCTATTATTTATTTTTATTCCATATGTTCTACTCGTTTCTTGACAAGGTAGATAAAAGGAGCATCAGAGACAAGCTTTTCACAATCACACAGTCACATTGTGACAGCTATATCATTATTCAATCATCCTTGAGAAACATGGCTACTGGAACACAGCTCTACATTTTCAGGCAATTCCCTCCAGCCTCTCCATTACATCTTGAATAACAAGATGATATCTACTTAATGCATAAGAATAACCTCCAGGACAACCTCTTGACTCTGTTTGGAATCTCTCAGCCATTGACACTTTGTCTCATTTCACTCCTCCCCCTTTTGGTCCAGAAGGTTTTCTCAATCCCTTGATGCTGAGTCTCAGCTCATTCTAGGGTTTTTCTCAATCCCTTGATGCTGAGTCTCAGCTCATTCTAGGATTTCTGTCCCATGTTGCCAGGAAGGTCCACACCCCTGGGAATCATGTCCCATGTAGACAGGGGGAGGGTGGTGAGATTGCTTGTTGTGTTGGCTGGAGAGAGAGGCCACATCTGAGCAACAAAAGAGGCTCTCTTGGGGGTGACTCTTAGGCCTAAATTTTAAGTAGGCTTGATCTATCCTTTGTGGGGTTAAGTTTCATATGAACAAACCCCAGACTGATACTTCATTTTAGTATCAGCTAAACTTTGTTCATGATTTCTAAAGCCCTTTCACATGTAGTACATCACAGGGCATTTGTGAAAATCAAACAAGCCATAATAAAAACACTCATAAATAAGGTATTAGTTTAAGAAAATAATATAGCTTTGGTTGCCCACACTACTTGTGAGAATATCAAGAATTCAACTTGGGGAAGTTGAGTTTTCCCCTGTTCTCACCGAAGGGGACTTTGCAAATACTTTTCCACTCACTGATCAAATCACTCTGGGATTCATCAGGGCATCACCTGGACAAACCAACAAAATCTCATGTCCTATACAAAGTTCCATGTACTTAAGGTGTTCAATCAACTATCTACATAAGTTATATTAGGAGATGCATAGGCCAAGTATAGATTTGTAACAAATGAACATTTTTTGCTTTAGTCTCACACATTAGTTGAAATTTTAAAATATTAAGTACCATCTATTTTCAGCACACTGCAGTAATGACATTCTTTTGTTTTTCCTCATGCAAAAACATTTTTTAAATTTGTACATTTAGTCACTATCATTATACACTCTAGGTATTCCTAGATTACACCATCTCAATCTTTATTGTCTATTTTTCTTTGTGATTTCATTTATGCCCCAGCCCTCCCCCCTCTATCATTCTCATATGCAGCTTCATTCAGTGTTTTAACATAATTGTATTACAGTTAGGTAATATTGTGCTGTCCATTTCTGAGTTTTTATATTCAGTCCTGTATCCCTTCAGCTCCA
>PVIY010009703.1:0-71628 GCA_004026745.1 Myrmecophaga tridactyla | reverse complement strand
TTAGAATAGCTAGAAGTAAAACCTAAAATTGTGAAATTGTAACCGTGTCAAAGTCTGAAATATATTCCAGAACTAATTGTGGTGCTGTGCTTGGAAATTTATAGCTTTTTTGTATATATGTTATTGTTCACCAAAAAAAGGAGGAAAAAAAAGTCAATTGTGATGATAAAAAAGTATTTAAGCCCGCTAACCTCCTATATTCTGGAGCAGCTAGAAGGAAAAATAGGTAAGGATCATATGGTAGCCCATGACAAACCCTGGGGCCTATCCTGTAACCACTTTTTGAAGAGTGCTTTGAAAACTATTGCTTTTTTATTTATTTGCTTTGTATATATGTTATACTATACAATAAAATAAAGTAAAAAAAAAAACTCCCCCAAAGGAATAGTTTCACCAGAGAATTTTACTAAATATGTTTTTTAAGTTAGCACTAATTCTATAGTCTCTTCAAGGAAACAGAAGAGGAAGGGAAACTTTATGAAAATAGTATTGCCTTGATAGCAAATCTAGAGAAATACAATACAAAAGAAAGAAAGAAGGAAGGAAGGAAGGAAAGAAGAAAAGAAAGGAAAGAGAGAGAGAGAGAAAGAAAGAGAAAGAAAGAAACTACAGACCAATACTCCTCATGAATACAGATGCAAATACCCTTAACAAAATATTAGCAAATAAGATTTGCAATATATACACCATGACCAAGTGGGGTTTATTCCAAGGATTTAAGTCTGGTTCAATAATCAAAAGTCAATTATTTGGGACTCCCAAGTCAATAGGACAAGCCCTTAATTGCTCTTGTGAAGCTTATTTATGTAGCATAGAGACTTAGCCTACCTATAGTCATGCCTAAGCGTTACTTCCAGAGGACCTCTTCTGTTGCTCAGATGTGGCCTCACTCTCTCTAAGCCCAATTCTGCAAGTGAAATCATTACCTTCCCCCTTATGCCAGACATGTCATCCAGGCATGAAAGTCTCCCTGGCAATGTGGGATATGACTCCCAGGGATGAGCCTGGCCCTGGCACCACAGGATTGACAATGCTTTCCTAACAAAAACAGGGGAAATAATTGTAACAAATAAGGTATCAGTGGCAGAGAGAGTTCAATTAGAGTTGAGAAGCTACTCTGAAGGCTACTCTTATGCAAGCTTCAGCTAGATATTGCTGCTGGTTTGCCAAACCCCAACCAAAACCATTCCTGACAACCTAGGGCTCCATCTGAGATTCTACAAAGGTTCCATGCACTATAATTACTTTCCAGAAACCCACAACCTTCATATGTGTTCCTAGGCCTGTAAGTCCTAAAACACAGAGGGACCAGCCTCTCCAGAATATCAATTAGTTACATCCTCCTATCACATATTACCAACAGCCCTTTTGAATATGAAAAAGATAGAATGGGCATAGCCCAAATACCTGTAAAGAGTGGAGAAAGATCAAAGAAGAAGAAAAGATAGGATTTAGCAAATAAGTACAACTGCTGAATCCTTATATTGATGTTTCTTTTAGTCTCCAGTGCCTCCGAGCTACTAGAAGGAAAAACCTAATATGGTGAAATTATAACTCAACAAAACCCTGAAATCTGTTCTACAGCTAATTGTTGCAGTGTGCTTTGAAATTTATTGCTGTTTTAAATATATGTTATTTTTCACAATAAAAAACAACTTTAGGCAGCTACAGTAATATTACATAAAATAAACTCTTGAAATTAAAAATTTGAAAACATTTAGTAAAGTCATTACTATAGAAAAGTTAATATTTGTAATAACTTTCTACTTGTTATTTAGAGAATGTACACAGTTTTGATAGTTGATCAAATGGAATTTAAGATAGCATTTAATATTTAGAATTTAAGAAACTCTGATATTTGCATCTGTAGATTTTTTCCTTGTTTCCTTTAATTTTAAATTGGTTTGTGAAACATATTGTATTTTACAATGATTATTTAGATATTGCATTTAAATGTGCCTATGGATAGCTAAATAAGATGTTCATTTTTGGTGGTTTGATTTTCATATGTTAATTATAAAAACATTTGTATCTTCATATTTTCTTGAAATAAAAAATGTGAAAAAAAACAAGGATGGGAAAGTATAACATTCCAATGGGACTGTCAATTACAATACCATCCGCCAGTCTGTAAAAGACAGGGAAAGTAGTAAAAAATTTCCTATGCCAAGATATTTATATTTATAGTTCTCCATCAAAACAAAGACCTTAGAGGGACTTGTAGATTGTATTATGCCCATATTTCAATTTCCATTAAAGGAAAAACACCTGGTTTTTTAAAGGCATGAAAAAATGCCCCATTGAGCCAGTTGATTGTGAAAAGCTAAGGGTAGTCACTTAGGGCAAAAAAGAAAACCTGGCTCTTTCCAGGGAAGGTTAATGAAAGCCTTACAAACTTACAAATGTAAGCCTGGATTCCCGGGAAGGTCAAATTTTTCTGGGCACCCATTTCATCAGCCAGTCTGTTCCTGAAATTAGGAGAAAGCTGCAAAAGCTCTCCATGGGCCTGCAAACACCCACTAGTGACTTTTTTAAAAATATTTTTATTGAGAAATCTTCATACACACATACAGTCCAACCAGAGTATACAATCAGTGGCTCACAATATCATCACACAGTTCTGTATTCATCACCATGATCATTTTTAGAGCATTTGCATCCCACCAGAAAAATAAATGAAAAAAGAAAAAACTCATATATGCCATACCCCTTACCCCTTCTTCTCATTGAACAACAGAATTTCAATCTACCCAATTTTTTACCCTTTATTCCCCCCAATTTTTTACCTTTCATAAATAAATATTTATTTCTATCCTTTTTTTTTTAACTCATCTGTCCATACCCTGGGTAAAAGAAGCATCAGACGCAAGGTTTTCACAATCACACGGTCACATTGTAAAAGCTATTTAGTTATAAAATCGTCTTCAAGAATCAAGGCTCCTGGAACACAGCTCAACAATTTCAGGTACTTCCCTCTAGCTACTCCAATACACCATAAACTAAAAAGGGATATCTAGATAATGCATAAGAATAACCTCCAGGATAACCTCTTGACTCTTCGAAATCTCTCAGCCACTAAATCTTTATTTTGTCTCATTTCTCTCCTCCCCCTTTTGGTCAAGGAGGTTTTCTCAATCCTATCATGCCAGGTCCCGGCTCATCCCTGGGAGTCAGGTCCCATGTTGCCAAGGAGATTTACACCCCTGGGAGTCATGTCCTATGTAGGGGAGAGGACAGTGAGTTCACCTGCTGGTTGACTTAAAGAGAAAGGCCACATCTGAGCAACAAAAGAGGTTCTCTAGTGGTGACTCTCAGGCGTAATTATAAGTAGGCTTAGCTTCTTCTATATTGGAATAAGCTTTACGAAGGTGAGCCCCAAGATTAAGGGCTTTTTAAAGCTTTTTTAGTTGGTTGTCCCCAATGCTGGAAGAATAGCAGGAATTCCCCAGATGGGGAAGTTCAGTATTTCCTCCTTTCTCCCTGGTCCCCCCAAGGGGACTTTGCAACTACTTTTTATTTGCTGCCCAAGTTACTCTGGGATATATCAAGGCATCACACTAACCTGTACAAATCAACAAGATCTCATATCCCCCGACTCAAAATTCCATGTAATTATGGTGTTCAAGTAAACTAACCATAGAAGTTAAAACTGACTTATTAAAAACTGCCTTTTCTGTTTTTAACAATCAAAACAAGGAAAAGGAGGAGGATAAGGCAAAAGACCAGAGAACAAACTTAGCGTATTGCAGTCACAGCTAACAGTGCACTGTCCCCTTGAGTGCACTCAAATCATGGCTCTGAGGCTCAAGGGCCTTGCTTCAACTGTTAGTCGAAAGGCCACTGGCAAAGGGATGCCAGAAACCTCAAAACAACCCTCAACTGATGGGTTTTTCAATGGGGAAGGAGGAGAAGAGACCAAAACTCAATCAAAGGAGCCTTACTGTGAGGCTATGCACAGGCAGGCTGAAGCCTAAAATGGCAACAGCCCTGAGCAGGGAAAGGGGTACAAGTTATATAGGCTGATTGGTGAGAAACAAGGAAAGGGAGGTGGTGGATTTTGATTGCCTAGTTTGGACGTGGGAAATTGGCACATTCTCATTGTTTGGATTAGAAGCGGAGGGCAAAAGGCAAACATAACATGAAAATTTCTCTTATACAGCACACTCATAAGTACCCTACAAAAGTAAGGAAATCTTCATATTTTTGTTTAGTATCAATGATTATTCAATTCAACACATTTAAAAAAATATTCCTCTTCCACAATAAGTAGGTCTACAACTGAAAACTTTGAACAAAAATGTTGGTGTCATATGTTACAGGAATTCTAGCATAGTATTTTAAGATAAATGTTTTAATTCTAAAATCCCACACTTATATAGTTCCATTCAGTACAAATTTGCTACTACAGTATGTAGTTTAAACTTTGGCTGATGGTACAACTTCATCGAACTAGTAAGAGTTTCAAAATATCAATTATTTGTTGTACAATAAAATGTCACATCTGGGCAAAAGATTCCCCATATGTCTTGGATTTTCCCTCCGGGTTGTTTCTGCTATGCAATGAGTCTGACAAGAGGGTGAAGATTTCTGAGCCTTCAGGATGTTAAGGGTTTCTTCTCAGTGCTGTTTCTCTAATGATTCGTGGAGTTAGGATTCTGGAAAAGGTTTCATTATACTCATACTCTTTCTCCCTGGTGTGCGTTCTCTGATGTGTTGTGAGGGATGATGTCTGATAGATTTTTCCCACACTCATTACATTCATAGGGTTTCTGCCCTGTGTGTGTTCTCTGATGTCCTTTAAGTTTTGACCTCACAGAAAAAATTCTCCATATTCACCATGTTCACAGTGCTTCTTACCTGTGTGGGTTCACTGATGATTAATGAAGTTTGGCTTCCGGGAGAAATTTTCCCCACATACCGTACATTCAAAGCGTTTCTCCCCAGTATGTACTCACTTATGTACTGTGAGAACTGACCTATCACTGAAAACTATCTCACATTCTTTACACTCATAGGATTTCTCCTCTGTGTGAGTCCTCTGATGTACTCAGAGATTTGACTTCTCACAGAAATTTTTTCCACAGTCAGTACATTCACAAGGGTTCTACCCTGTGTGTGTTCTCTGATGCACTGTGAGGCCTGATCTATATCCCAAAGTTTTCCCACACTCAGTACATTCATAGGGTTTTTCCCTTCTGTGTATCCTCTGATGTGAGATGAGAGATGTAAGATAAGCGGATGTATCCTCTGATGTAAGATTTGCAGCTGAAGGTTTTCTAACATCTACTATACTCATAAAGTTTTTCTCCTCTATCTGTTTTCTGGTATGTAGGAAGGTTTAGCTTCTTGCAAAATGCACCAGTATATTGACTTTATAGGCTTCCTTTTCTGTATGTGTTTGATACTGAGTGAAATTTGACTTTTTGCAGAGTATCTCCCAATTTTCATTAGAGCCAAAGATTTTTTCTCCTTTACAAATTCTCTGAGCATGAGTGGAAAGTGACATCTTGTTGAAACTATTCTCATTCGCATTACACTCACCATGTTTCTCCCCCATGAGAACTCTATGATGTTTAATTAGAGCTGACTTCTCCCTAACATACCTCTTCCCACAGTCATTAAATTCACAGAGATTTTCCTTTATGTGAGTTCTGATGGACAAGAAGGGTTGAATTATTAGAAGACATTTTCATATGCTCATTATACTCAAAGGGCTTCTCCCAAGTCTAGGCTCTCTTATAGGTAATGAAGGCTGCCTACTCATGGAAGGTGTACCCACATTTATTAGATTCAGAAGGCTGCTTCCAAGTTTGAATATTCTGATACAGAACTAGGTCTTCATTTTGACTGATGGCTTTTCCAATTCCATCACATGCAAAAGATTCCTCTCTGGAATGAGGATTCTCATGCTTTATGCAGAGGAGTTTGTGCACTAAACCCAATCTAGTTTATTTACAAAAGAATTTCTATTACTAATAGTTAATTTGGAAATATAATTCAAATTCATTCCATAGGAGTCACATTTGCCAGGTATTGTTCTTGATGAAGCTGGTTTTGTGCTCAGATAAATTGTTTTCCTAATGTGTTATTTCTAGCCTTAGATACTGTCATGCTGTTGAGGAAATCAATTTTCCACAAATTCTGACCTTGGCTTTCCTGCCTCTTCTCCATCAGGTCATCAACTATGAAGAAGTGTGGGTGGCTCTCACCTGGGAGGCTCTGACTGCAGACTCTTCCTCTAACCATGGCTCCTCTCCCTGCTCCAGCTTTCAGATCACCTCTGGTTTGAGGAAACAACACCCCACTGAGACCAGGTGGCTGTAGTTCTCCAGCATCAGGTACCTGTACAGGGTCCTCTGGGCAGGGTCCAGGGGCTGCCACTCCTCCTGGGTGAAGCCAATGGTCATGTCCCTGATTGACACTGACCCCTGAGATTTCTTCATTTTCTGCTGTTCTAGGAAACCTGTAGAGAACAATAAAGGAAGAGCTGTCTCTCTGAAACTTGGCTCAATTGTCTTAGTTTGGGGTGGCTTCTGGATGGAACATAAGGTTTACAAATTTCTTCTACCTTTTCACAGGTAGGGTCTGCTCTTAGGGTCTTTTGCCCATGCTCTGGAGCTCTGATGGTTGGCGATCTTTCAGGCGGGAGTCCTCTTCCTAAGTTCCCTTCTTCACCGCACAGGGAAGGCTGTGTTCCTAGGAACCAGAACATGGGCTTGTGGCAAGGGGGCTCTCCTGACCGCCCAGGTGGAAGAAGGCTCAACGTGGTCCCTCTTCAGTGCATGCCGGGTCCTTCCGGGCAGGCGCAGCAGGCACTGCTGGGGGCTTTCCGGGTTACCCTCCTGCAGCAGCACACCCCTGAGCCTGTAATAAGTTTTATGGAAAAGTGTGAGTCCTCCAATTTCATTGTTTTTCAATATGGCATTGGCTATTCAGAGCCCCTTACCCTTTCATATAAATTTAAAGATTGGCTTTTACAGTTCTACAAAGAAGATTGTTGTAATTTAGATTTTGTTTTCATTAAATCTGTAAATTGCTTTGGGTAGGATTGACATCTCAACAATATTTGGTCTTCCAATATGGAATGCCTTTCCATTTATTTAGGTCTCCTTCGTTTTCTTTTGTAGTTTTCTCTGTACAAGTTATTTACAACCTTGGTTAGAGTCACTCCTAGATATTTATTTCTAATACTCACTAATGTAAAGGGAATTTTGGGTCTTCATTTCTCATTCTGATGGTTCATTGCTTGTACACAGACACACTACTGAACTTTTGTTGTTGATCTTGTACCCCACCACATTGCTGTATTCATTTATTAGCTTTGAGAAGTTAGTTCTAGTTTACTAGCTGCTGGAATGGCAATATACCAGAAATGGAATGGCTTTTTAAAAGGGGAATTTAGTAAGTTGCTAGTTTACAGTTCTAAGGCCAAGATAATGTTCCAATTATAGCAAGTCTATAGAAATGTGCAATCAAAGGCATCCATGGAAAGATACCTTGGTTCAAGAAGGCCAGTGAAGTTCGGGGTTTCTCTCTCAAATGAGAAGGCACATGGCGAACAGTCAGGGTTCCTCTCTCATCTGGAAAGGCATGTGGCGAACACAGCGTCATCTGCTAGCTTTCTCTCCTGGCTTCCTATTTCATGAAGCTCCCCGAGAGGCATTTTCCTTCTTCATCTCCAAAGGTTGCTGGCTGGTGGACTTCGCTTATCATGGCCATGCTGTTCTTCTCTCTCAGAATCTCCCACATTCTCCAAAATGTTTCCTCTTTTATAGGACTCTAGTAAACCAATCAAGACCCACCCAAATGGGTGGAGACACATCTCTACCTAATCCAATTTAACAACCACTCTTGTTAAATCCAGGGAGATGATCTAATTATAGTTTCAAACATACAATACTGAATAGGGATTAGAAGAAACAGCTGCCTTTACAAAATGGATTAGGATTAAAACATGGCTTTTCTAGGGTACATACATCCTTTCAAACTGGCACACAGGTGTAAGACAGCATAAAGTCATGAAGAATATAACAATGTGAATGAATCTTGAGGACATTATGTTGAGTGAAATTAGCCAGAAAAAAAAGGACAAATATTTTATGGTCTCACTAATATGAACTAATATTAAGGGGTGAATTTTGAGAATTGAAGTTAAGATCACAGGTTATCAGGAGATAGAAATTTAGTAAAGATTAGGCAATTGGTACTGAAGGAATACATACTGTGCAACAGGGCTGTTTATAAAAATTCAGAGAAGGATAACACAATAATACCTGATTTTAGCACAATAATATAAGTACACTGGATGAAGCTGAATGTGTGTATAGTTGAGGGAGAAGGACAGGGGGCATGTCTGAAACCAGAAAGAAAGGGAAAGGAAAAAGACTAGATGGTATAATTTAGGAATGCCTAGAGTGGACAATCACTGTGATTAAATGTACAAAGAACAAAATGTTTTTGCATAAGGGAGAGCAAATGAATGCCAACATTGCAGGGCGTTGAAAATAGATGGTATTTGGAAAAATGCACAATTAATTCAAGCTAGGGTCTATAGTCAATGGTAACATTCTAATATGCTTCCACTGAATGTAATAGAGGCGTTATGCCAAAACTAAATGTCAATAGGTGGTGGGCATGGGAGGAGGGTATGGATTCTTTGTGGAAGAAAAAGAAATGTCTTCAAATAGTTTACAGTGCGGAAGGCATGTCTATAACTTAGGTTTATAGGATTGCATGATGCGTAAATAAAACTGTTTAAAAATGAACAGAGAGAAACAAGCGCTAGAGAAAATGTGGAAAAAGACATGTACCTATTCATAGCCAGTAGTGAAACTGAGAGGTGCAACCCCTTGGAGGGCAGGATGGTGGTTCCACAGGAGGCTAGGGGTGGGGTTGCCATATGATCCTGAAACCCAGTTGCTCAGTATATACCTGAAGGAACTGAGTGTGGGGACAAGAATGGACATTTGCACACTGGGGTTCATGGTGGCAGTGTTTTGATCCACAACGGATGGAGGTGGCCAATGGGTATAACAACTGGGGAATGGAAGGGGGAACCATGGTGTACACATACAATGGACTATTGAGTGGCTGCAAGAAGGATTGAAGTTGTGAGGCATGCAACTGCGTGTATAAACCTTAAGGACTTTATGTTGAAAGAAATGTCAGGAACAATAAGCAAAGCATTATCATGCCACAATCATATATACTAAATACAATATAAAAACTCAGTGAACTGAAGTTAAGAACATAGGTTATCAGGTTGAGGCCTATTGTAAAGGGTCCTAGATTGTCAGCTCTTAGAGCAGTCACATATATTCGGGAGGTGTAACTGTTATTTCTAAATTCTGAGATAATGAGCTGTTTGTTTATAACTTGGTCATTCCCAGAAACACTGAGTATTTACGTGACACCTGAGACTCAGAATTAGAGCTCTGAAGCTATCAATACCCCATACAGGAACTGTTTAAAAAGTTGAAAAAGTGATGAGAAATCAAGTAGAGATGTGAATGAAGCGGATTTGAATAAGACTAAGGTAAATCAAAATACAGGGTAAAGGATGCTATTGTCAGTATTTTGGCACTTCAGCTTCTGTGTGACACCAAAGGGATAGATGTTTATTTGGTGCAAAATTTATATTTTGGGTAGTACATTTCCTAATTTAACTTGTATGATCAGTTTAGTTAGCATCATAAGTACATGGAATCTTGCCTAGGGTGTGAGATGTTGTTGGTTTGTCAAGGGTTTGTGGCCCAATATATCCCAAAGTAATTTGGGAAGTGAATAAGGAAGTATTTACAAAGTCCCCTTGGGGGACTGGGGAGAAAGGAGGAAATATTCAACTTCCCCATTTATAGAATTTCTGGCATTATCTCAAGCAGTGGGGAAAACCAAATCAATAAGGTGAGGCCTCGATCTTGGGGTTTGCCCCTATGAAACATTCTTGCAAAGTGTAGGCTAAGCTTACTTAAAATTAGGCCTAAGAGTCACCCCCAGAGAACCTCTTTTTTGGCTCCGATGTGGCCTCTCTCTCTCTAAGCCAACTCAGCAGGTGAACTCAATGCCCTCCCCACTATGGGGGACATGACTCCCAGGGGTGTAAATTTCCGAGGTAATGTGGGTCAGAAATCCCGAGATGAGCCAGGACCCAGCATCAAGGTACTGAGAAAACCTTCTTGACCAAAAAGGGGAAGAGAGAAATGAGGCAAAGTATCAGTGGCTGGGAGATTTCAAACAGAGTCGAGACGTTATCCTGGAGGTTGTTCTTATGCATTTATAAATATCATCTTTTTAGTTAATGGTGTATTGAAGTGACTGGAGGGAAGTACCTGAAACTTTTGAGCTGTGCTCCAGTAGCCTTAATTCTTGAAGATCATTGCATAAAGATGTAACTTCTGCAACGTAACTGTGTGATTGTGAAAACCTTGTGTCTGATACTCCTTTTATCCAGGGTATAGACAGATGAGTAAAAAAATAAATAAATAATGGGGGGATAGGGGTAAAAAGAACTGGGTAGATTACAATATTAGTGGTCAGTGAGAGGGAGGGGTGAAGGGTATGGGATGTATGATTTTTTTTCATTTTTGCTTTTTCTGGAGTGTTGCAAATGTTCTAAAACGGATGATGAGGATGAATACAGAACTATGTGATGATATTGAGAGCGATTTCATTGTACACCATGTATGGACTGCATGTGTGTGAAGATTTCTCAATAAAATATTTTTTAAAAAGAATATCTGGGGCCGGCCACGGGGGCTCAGCAGGCAGAGTTCTCGCCTGCCATGCCAGAGACCCGGGCTCGGTTCCCGGTGCCTGCCCATGTAAAGAAAAGAAAAAGAAAATCTGGGAAGCGCTGTCCTATAGGGCAATTTGGGAATGCACATATGGGGATTTACCCAGTGAAATCACCACCACTGTTATGATTACCACTCCCATAAACACGAACCCCAGAGGAGAATAACATGGTATGCTTGATACATTTAATCTGGGCAGGGACTGTATAATCCTAGAAATCCGATGTGGAGATATCTCTAGTACACCCTCCCCTCCCTGTGCACCAAAACAAATACCTCTGGGAGGGGACAATTCACTTTAGTCTTCCCAGTTGCCAAAGGTTGAGTGAGTTGATGAGTTGATTAGATCTGATTGAGGTACCACCTGTGTAAGAGAAGGGACAGGAGGTAAAGGGACTGGGCAGAGCTGATCCTCAGCAACCAAGCATGTTTATAAACTCAACAACCAAAATGAAATGGATAAATTACCCCAAAGAGACAAATTATTGAAATGGGTTTAAGTGGAAATAGAAATTCTGAATAGCCCTATTTCTCAAAAGGAAATTGAATTTGTAAATAAAACATTCCTACAAAGGTCCATATACAATTACCAATAAATTTAATGGACTATTTGTGGAATAATAATAAAATCCTATAGAAAGACTTTCTGAGAGTGTAAAATATTTCAAAACTCTTACTTTATGAGGTCGACGTTACACTGATACTGATAGCGGACAAAGACAATACAAGAAAGGTAAATGGTAGTCTAATATCCGTCGTGAAACTTAATGCAGAAATCCCTAACAAAATAATAGAAACCAATCTCAGAAAATTGATAAAATAAAAAGAGCAATACACCATGACAAATTAGAGCTTATGCCAAAAATGCAAATTTGGTTTAATATTCCAAAATCAAACAATCAATATACTCTACCATATTAACAGTATAAAGTGACAAATGTGTGATCATGTGAACAGATGCAGAATGAGCATTTGACAAAATTCAATATGTGTTCCTGATTAAAAAAAAAAACTCTCAACATGTTTGAAGGAGCTCCTTCAGTCTTATAAAAGCATGGACACAAAACTAATAGGTAAAATGCACAAGCTTGAAGACCAACCCCTTGAAGCACTGACAAAGCAAAAATGTCCACTCTCACCACTTCTATTTAATGTTGTACTGGAAGCCCTACTTTACAGTGCACTAAACAAGAAGAAGGAGAAAAATGTGAACGGTGAATTTCACATATATCAGAAAATCCTAAGGAATATACAAATACATGACCAGATCTAATGAATGTAAGTAGCAAGGTCATAGGATACAATATCAGTGGAATTATATATCCAAATACTAGGAATGAAAACAGGAAATTCAAATTAAATAAACAACATTTGAAGTAATATCTAAAAATAACATGAAATACTTAGGGATAAATTGAGAAGAATATGCGCAAGACTCCTAGACTGAAAGCTACAAAACAACTGAAGGAAATGAGAGGGGGCATAAATAAATGTTTATGAATTATAACACCCAATTTTGTTAGGATATCAAACCTTTATGAATTGATCTACTGCTTCAATGTAATTCCAAATAAATCCCAGAAGAATTTATTGTTGAAATCAACTAGAAGATTCTAAAATATATATGCAAATGCAAAGAACCTAAACCAGCCAAATCGTGTTGGAGAGGAAGAAGAAAATTGGAGGACTCACGCTACCTAATCTAGGATGTACACACAGATAAACGGTATGGAATAGGTACCACAGTAATAGATCCACACACATATGGTCAGTTGAATTTCTACAAAGGAGCTGACATAATTCAATAAGGGGAAAGTATAGGGTCCACAGCAAATCATGCAGGAATAGCTGAATTTCCATTTAGAAAAAAATGAACTCTTCCCCTTTTTACTCAGAAATTAACTTTGAATGGATCCTAGGTCGAAACAAAAAAAAAGCCGAAATTATAAAACTTCTAGAAGAAAATATAGGAAAAAGTGTTGGCAAACTTAACATAAGCAAAGGATTTTTTATAGGACACAGAAAGTAATAGCCATTGCAAAAAGTTAACTGGAAATCATCAAATGTAGAAATAAAAAGGCAAGCCATAGATCATGAGGAAATATTCGCAATGCATATACCTGACAAAGGAAAAGTAACCAAAATGTATTTTAAAATCTTACAAGTCAATAATAAGAAGATAAACTACCCAAAAATAAATGGGCAAAACTGAACAGAGTTCAACATGCAAGTAAAAAAAGATATACAACTGGCCAATTAGCACATGCAACATTACTCTACATCATTATTCATCAAGCAATTGAAAATTAAAATGATAATGAGATCCCAGGACAAAGCCACTAGAATAGCTAAAATTAAAAAGACTGACAATGTGAAGTGCTGACCAAAACATGGACTAAATGGGCACTCATACAATGCTGATGGTGGCGTATAATGGCACAACCATTTTGAAAAACATTTTGCCAGTCCCTTATGTATTTACACTTACACCTACCATATGAAGAAGCAATTTTACTCTTAGGTTTTTACACAAGACATGTAGTGAAGCCTCTTATGAACAACGAGTGTGGACAATAGTACAAATATAAAAATGTTCTTCCATAATTAGAACAAATGTACAATCCTATAAGGTATTAATAATAAGGTGATATATGAGTAAAATAGACTTAAGCAAACTATAGACTATAGTGAATAGTAATAAATGAAATTCTTCAATCAACTGCAGAAAAAAATACCAAACGTTATGCTAAGTGAAAGAAACCAGACACAAAATACTATATATTGTTTTACTCTATTTATATAAAATGTAAATATAAATAAATTTGTAGAGATGGGAATAAAAGCGTTTGCTCTGACAGAAAGAGATTAGTGTTTATGTAGTGATAGAGAAGGATAGAGGGATTTAGAGGTGACTGCTAAGGGATATGGGGATTTTCTTATGGAGAAATCAAATGTTCGAAAATTGTTTGTGGTCATGAATGCACAATTCTATGAATATACTAAAAGCCGTGGATTGTGGACTTTGAATGGATTGTATGCATCTGAATAATTCTCAAGAAAATGGCACACCAACATATGCATTATGGAAACCCAGAAGAAAGAGATGGAGAGAAAGGGGCAGAAGGAACCCTCAAGGAAATAATGAAAGAGAACTTCCCAAACATAGGAAAATACATAAATATGCACATTGAAGCAGTCCAAGGATAACCAAACAGGATAAGTATGATGAAAAATACATCAATCTTATATTGTTTACACTATTGTTCTAGTTTGCTAGCGGCCGAATGCAACACACCAGAGACGGAGTGGCTTTTTTTTTTTTTTTTTTAATGTGCATATGGGCAGGAGGCACCAGGGATTGAACTCCAGACCTCCAGCACGGCAGGTCGGAGCTCTGCCTGCTGAGCCACGGCAGCCGCCCCCCCGGATTGGCTTTTAATAAAAGGGGGGTTATTTTGTTGGTTCTTTCTTACATGGAAGGCATAGGATGGTCTCTGCTGGTCTTCTCTCCAGGCCCCTGGGTTCCAACAACTTTCCCCGGGGTGACTTCTTTCTGCATCTCCAAAGGCCTGGGCTGAGCTGCGAGTGCTGAGACGAGGAATGGTGGAGCTGCTTAGCTGTGCTACGTTGCGCGCTCTCATTTAAGCACCAGCCAATTAAGTCAAACGTCACTCATTGCAGCAGACACGCCTCCTAGCCGACTGCAGATGTAATTGGCAACAGATGAGGTTCACGTACCATTGGCTTATGTCCTCAGCAACAAGACTAGGTATGCTCACCGGGCCAAGTTGACAACTGAATCTAACTAACACAACTATCAAATGCAAAGGACAAGGAGAGAGCTCTGAAAGCTGCAAAAGAAAAGTAGTATATTATTTAGAAGGGTGTCCCAGTTAGACTGAGTGCCAGTTTCTCATCAAAAACTATGGAGGCAAAAAAGTCAGTTAAAATACTTAAACGGCTGAAAGAAAACAACTGCCAAATAAGAATTCTATATATGGCTAGGCTTTCTTTCAAAAATGAGGAAAGATTAAGACATTCCCAGATAAACAAAAACTTCAGGAGTTTATCACTACTAGACTTATCCCATAAGCAATGCTAAAAGGAGTTCTTTAGATTTGAAGGAAAGGACAATAGATGGTTGTTCAAAGTGACATAAAGAACTGCAGTAAAGGTAACCATTTGGGTAATTATAAATGCCAGTTTTATTGTAGTGTATGGTTTGGTATGTAAGGCCACTTCTTAGTTCCAACAGGTCCTAAAATGCAAATGCATAAAAAGTAATGACAAATCAATGGTCTGGGCATAAAATGAACAAAGACATAAGTGGAAAGAAGTACAAAAGAAAGATGGGGAATAGAGGGGTCTAAGTAAAGTATAATTTTATGCTATTGAAATTAACTGATATCAAACTAAACATTATTGTTAACATATTTAGTGTGTTGAATAGTAACTCTATGGTAACCACAAGTAAAATATATGAAAAATATACCCAGATAGAAAAGACTGGGAAATAGGTATGGTACAACACAAAAAAATCAAATAAATATAAAAGTAGGCATTAATGAACAAGTGGTATAAGGGTATATACAAAGGGCATAAGATTTACAAAGACTAAATAGCAAAATGGAAGATGAAGTCCTGAATGATAGGTAGGGATTTTAAATGTGAATGTATTTAACTCCTCTGTCAAAAGGGAGATATTGGCAGAATAAATATAAAAGCATGGCCTAATTATACACTGTCTGCAAAAGACTCAGCTTAAATTCAGATACAAGTTGGTTGAAAGTGAAAGAATGGTGTTATAAGCAGAATGGCTTTTAAAAGGGGAATTTAATAAGTTGCTAGTTTACAGTTCTAAGGCCAAGCAAATGTCCCAATTAAAACAAGTCTATAGAAATGTCCAGTTTAAGGCATCCTGGGAAAGATACCTTGGTTCAAGAAGGCTGACGACGTTCAACATTTCTCTCTCAGCTGGAAGGGCACATGGCGAACATGGTGGCATCTGCTGGCTTTCACGTGGCTCTACCAAAAAGGGACTCTCTCCAAAATATTTCCCCTTTTAAAGGATTCCAGCAAGCAACTCCACCTTCGGTGGGTGGAGACACACCTCCATGGAAATCATCTAATCAAGGTTACCGCCCACAATTGGGTAGGTCACATCTTCATGGAAACAATCAAAATGCTCCCACCTAGCAATATCGAATGAGGATCAAAGGGCATGGCTTTTCTGGGGTCCACCATAGATTCAGACCAGCACAAATGGAAAAATATATACTACTCAAGTAGTAACCAAAAGGGATCTGGGTGGCTATACTAATATCAGATAAAACAGGCTTTGAGTTGAAAAACAGTTAAGAGGGAGTTAAAGACATTCATTATAAACTGATAAAGGGATCAATTCAAAATAACATGTAACAATTATAAGTATATATGCACCCAACAGCAGAGCCCCAATACATATGGAGCAAATACTGATAGATATGAATGGAGAAATTAATGGTTCTACATTAACAGTAGGAGATGTTAATACACCACTTTCAATAATGGATATAACACCTAATCAGAAGACCAATAAGGAAATACAGGACTTGAACTATACTCTAAATCAAATAGGCCAACAGATGTATATAGAACACTTCTCCCAACAACAAAATTCACATTCTTCTCAAGTGCACATGGAACATTCTCCAGGAAAGACCAAATATTTGGTCACAAATGAGTCCCTATAAATTTAAAAATGTTGATATCATACAATGTATCTTCTCCAACCATAGGGTAATGAAGCTAGAAATCAATAACAGAGGGAGAAATAGAAAATTCACAAATAGGTGGAAATTTAAAAACATCCTCATGCAACCAATTGCTTAAAGAGGAAATCACAAAGAATATTGGAAATATCTTGAGGTGAATGAAAATGAAAATTCTGCCTACCAAAGCCTATTGAAAGTAGCAAAGGCAGTGCTGTGAGGCAAATTTATAGCTCTGATTGCTGATATTTAAAAAGATATCCCTTGGAATTACCCTGGAATGGAGGGTGTATTAGTTAGGGTTCTCTAGAGAAACAGAATCAACAGGGAACACTTGCAAATATAAAATTCATAAAAGTGTCTCACGTGACTGCAGGAACGCAGAGTCCAAAATCCACAGGGCAGGCTGCAAAGCCAACGACTCCGATGGAGGGTCTGGATGAACTCCACAGGAGAGGCTCACCAGCTGAAGCAGGAATGGAACCTGTCTCCTCTGAGTTCTCCTTAAAAGGCTTCCCATGATTAGATTTGGCACCACTAATTGCAGAAGACACTCCCCTTTGGCTGATTACAAATGGAATCAGCTGTGGATGCAGCTGACGTGATCATGACTTAATCCTATGAAATGTCCTCATTGCAACAGACAGACCAGCACTTGCCCAATCAGAAAAACAGGTGCCACAACTTGGCCAAGTTGACACGTGTCCCTAACCATGACAGAGGGTAAGGGAGAAAAACCTTTACATAGGTGGAATGGGAGCTTCATATCATTTAATGTGAATGCATTTGAAACTACCACTGAGCTAGGTTGTATCAATTAGATATGGATGGGAACAATCTAAAATAAACTATTAATAAATGCAAAAACATACTGAAAGTAAAACTACCCTCAGCTGTGTTAAGTACATTAGTAAAGGCAAGAAAAATTTAATATAAGTAAACATATCAACATACTACTTTACCATTACAGATCAAATATAAATAATCATCTTCATAGATAGGAAAAGTCAGCCAATATGATTTAATAGACATTTCTAATAAAAACTAAATATAAGAATAGAAAGTACTTCCTTAACATCAGTTTTTGAAAAGCCTTTATTCCAAGTAAATCAGGATTTGTCAGAAACTAGACTAGAGTGCCATATATTGTCAACATAATTTCATTTGCTTTGAAATTCAGGCTACAGCATTGAGACATGAAACATAAGTTTAAAATATAAAAATTGGAACGGAGCAAGGGCAAATACTATTACATACTTGAGAAAATTAGCAACTGGAAAATTATTTTAAATCATTTTTAAAAGATTAGTTAAGTGGTTAGGATAAAATAGATATGTAGAATTAAATGGCATTATGATACATTATCATTGGCCAGTTTAAAAATATAAGAAAAAACAAAATTTCATCCATATAGCATAACATAACTAAGTGGATTAATAAAGAGAAATATAATGACCATTTATATTTTTCTGTAATATTTCACTAAATTAAGGAAACAAAAATGTTTGATAGTTTTTGAAAGTTTAATACATTGAAAAAAGAAAGTAAAGAAAACCAAGCAGATTTCCTAACAGACCATCTGAATCCTTTTAAGATGTAAATTTCTCTCATTGTTCCCCCATATTGTTTTAGGCATATTCAATCCCAATTAAAATCTTAGCAGGATTTTTCATGGAAGATAACAAAATTATTTTAAAGTTAACCTGGAGGTATAAACAAATCAGAATTTCAAATAAGATTCAGAAGAACAAGAACAATGAATGGTGAAAGACAAGCTCTAGTAGATACTAAAGCATAGTATAAATCAAAGTGATTAAAGTATCATGGGTCAAACAAAAGCAAGCACACTGATTATGCAGAATTATAAGACTAATACAAAAGCCCAAATCTAGAATCTAGATGTATAGAATGTATAGAATGTTTATTTATGAAAAAGGAGGCCTCACACAAGACCATGGGAAAGGAAAGGACTGATAAATTTTGTAACGATAATTGGTTAGAGATTTGGAAGTGAACCAACCACTTTACATCCTTCTCACATATCAATGTGAAAAAATATCACACAAGTGAAAACTAGCTTCTGGCCTAATTGTGGAGGAAGCAAAAATACCAAATAATAAATTTCAATTTAACATGGCACGTGCAATTGTGGGAGGAGAAATAAAGCATGTGAAAACAGAAGAGAGGAGCCCTAATTCTGCCTAAAGGAGTGAAGAAAGCCTTCATCAAGGAGCAGGCATTTATACGGGCTTTGGGAGGAGGAACAGTGGTTTGGTAAGGATAAGCAGAGTGTCCCTGCACAAGTATGAGATCATGAAAAGGCCTGGAATCCTGAATGTAATGAATGGTAAGAGATTTTGGATTAGCTAGGGTTCTCTAGAAAAATAGAATCAGCAGGAGATATCCAGAGATATAAAATTTATAAAAGTGTCTCACATAACCATGGAAATGTAGAGTCCGAGGTCTGTACAGCAGGCTGCAAGCTGGTAAGAACAATGAAGGTCCACAACAAACTCTCAGAAGAGGCTGGCTAGGTAACCATAGGAATGTAAGGGTCCAAGTCTATAGGGCAGGCCACAGGCTGCTAACTTGGATGTAGTTCCTCAATGATCTCTCAAGAGTTCCTCAATGAGTTCCTCAATGAAGTTCCTCAATGAGCTCTCCAGGCTGGCTGGACAACCATGGGAATGGAAGAGTTCAAATCCATATGGCAGATTGTGAAGCTGGCAACTCCAATGAAGGGGTTAGGCAATCTCCACAGGAGAGTCTCACCAGCTGAAGCAGGAAGAATGACTGTCCCTTCTGAATTCTCTTTAAAAGCCTTCTTCTGATTAGATTTATCATCACTCATTGCAGAAGACACTCCCCTTAGCTAATTACAGCTGGATACAGCTGATGCAATCATGATTTAAGTCCATGAATGTCCTCATAGCCAACAAACAGCACTTGCCCGACCAGATGACCAGGCACCACCACCTGGCCAAGTTGACACATGAAACTGACCATGACAGTCCACCCCTTGTTAACTTGGCAGCTATATACATCACCTTAAACCATACTTAATCTCTAAATAAAAAACAATAACAGACAAATTTTGTCTTTGCCTAACAGTACTCAACTGTCCCATGTACAACTGGAAATGCATTAATTCTCCCCAGAACAGGGTGCAAGTCTTTGGGTAATATTCACTCTTAAACTTGATATCTTACAGCTTAAATACTACAACATGAACAAAACAGCATTACAGTCCGCGTTTCTGTAACTGATCACGTGGTCATAGTTCACATTTATCACTACCTTCTTCCACTACCCATTCCATGTTCCCTTTACCCTCAGCAAGCCTTCAGCTGGCCATGGTTCTTTGCCTGGTGGGGTGACCCAAGCCTTCATTTCTGAAGTTTCAGAGCCATCGGTGGTCCTGCCTGGATTGGGTTATTGCAGTTTTCCACTGATTTTAATCAGGCATGGTAGTACTAAAAGACACCCTAGAGGATTGCCTATATTCCAGGAAAACTCTTCTTTACCTCCATTATGCAGTTGCAGTCCTATTTCCTTCTAATAGTCAGGGTCAATCATCCCAGCCAGTAAAGTAATCCCCTTCTTAGTTTGTTGATCCAGGTGCATGAGTAGCCCTAAGTGACCAAGTGGCAGCCTTAGATTCCAGTTCAATGGAATTGTTGTTTCTCCTGGTGGAAACACTCCTCCTTCTGGAGCTAAAACCTGTAGGCCAGCAGAGCTCAGGGTCACAGGGGCAGGTAGCACACCCAAATGAGGAATATGTTGTCAGCAAAGTCCAAAGAGATCAATTAGCTATTGGGCCTCTTTTTTGGTCATAGGCAGGGCCAGATGCAGCAACTTATCCTTCACCTTAGAAAGGATATCTTGACATGTCCCACACCACTGGACACCTATAAATTTCCCTGAGGTGGAAGTCCCCTATATTTTTGTTGGATTTATCTCACAACCTCTGAAACACAAATACCTTACCAATAAGTCTACAGTAGTAGCTGCTTCTTGCTCACTAGGTCCCATCAACATGATATCATCAATGTAATGGATCAATGGGATGTCTTGTGGAAGAGAAATGATCAAAGTCCCTGTGGACAAGATTACGACATAGGGTTGGAAAGTTTATACACCCCTGAGGTAGGACAGTGAAAGTTTATTGCTGGCCTTGCCAGCTGAAAGCAAATTTTCTGGTGGTCCTTACTAACAGCTATTGAGAAAAAAGCATTTGCCAAATCATTAGCTGCATATCAGGTACCAGGGATGTATTGATATTGATTTGCTCAAGCAATGATACCACATCTGGAACAGCAGCTGCAATTGGAGTCACCACCTGGTTGAGCTTATGATAATCCAAGGTCATTCTCCAAGACCCATCTGTTTTCTGTGCAGGATAAATAGGAGAGTTGAATAGGGATGTGGTGGGAATCACCACCCCTGCATCCTTCAAGTCCTTAAGAGTGGCACTAATCTCTGCAATCCCTCCAGGAAGCCAGTATTGTTTCTGATTTACTATTTTTCTAGGTAGGGGCAGTTCTGTTGGCTTCCACCTGGCCTTTCCTACCATAATAGCCCTCACTCCATTTGTCAGAGACCCAATGTGGGGATTCTGCCAGTTGCTCAGTATGTCTATTCCAATGATGTATTCTGGAACTGGGGAAATAAACTACAGAATGGGTCCAGAGACCCACTGGACCCACTGTGAGATAGACTTAAGCTGAAACTTCACTGATCACCTGGCATCCATAAGCTTTAATGCTAAGGACCAGAGTGACGTTTTGGGTCCCCTGGAATTAATGTCACTTCTGAACCAGTGTCTGATAATCCCCCAAATATCTGATCATTTCCTTTTCCCCAATGCACAGTTACCCTGGTGAAAGGCTGTCTATCTCCTTGGGGAAAGCTCGGAGAAAGATTAACAGTATAAATTTGTGGCAGTGTAACAGGGTTACACTGGCCTCCCCTTCATTCAAGGGGCTCTGGGTCTGTAAACCATCTCAAGTCTGGAAATTGAATAAGGGGCCATGATTCTCTTTTTTGTAATTCAAGTCAGACTTCTGTTCACTTGACCTAGAACTCTCATTTATACAGCTCAAATAAGAACTTAGTAGACTACCCATGTATTGTTCTTTTAGGTACCCCATGATCTACTAGCCAACACCACAAGTCTCTGCAAGTCAAATTATTTTGACTCCTGCTTTGAGTCTGCTGTCCATTAGGATAGCCACATCCACCTTGTCTTCAGTGATTAAATGCTGCCACCTGGCTTCTGCTAACTCAGGATCCAATCATCCCCATTGTGTTTAAGGACTCCAGCTCAGTGACAACATTTCCCACAGTAATATCTGACCTATAGAGAAGGGCAACTTCAGAGCTCTTCAGGGATGATGGTATTAATCTCGCAAATTTATTCTCACAGCTCTGGTAAAAGGCGCATCCTCTGGACATTCCTGGGGTGTAAGAGCAGGCTTTGCATGATAAATCCACTCTAACATTCCACTCTCTCTAAGCCTCTGCATCCCCTCATCTACATTATACCAGGGCAGTTCTGGCATTTCAACCTCAGGTAATGTTGGCCACCTTTTGATCCATGCTTTAGCCAACCATCCAAACAAACTGTTAATGCCTTTTCTGTCCCCTCAAGCTATAACACTGAATGTATAATCTCTGCTTATTGGGTCCATATCAATAATAAATTCGGCCTTATCCAGCCTTATATTCCTCCCACCATTATCCCACACCCTTAAAATCCATTGCCACACATATTCTCCTGATTTCTGTCTATATAAATTGGAAAACTCATGCAGTTCTTTTGGAGAATAAGGTACCTCCTGATCAGTGATACATTGTCCCTCACCTTTTGGGGCCTGTTGGGACTTTAGTCTAGTTATAGGTCTGGAAGAAATGAGGGGTGGTGGGGGTGGGTCATGAAATTGGAAGTATCTTCCAAGCCATTTTATTCAGGGCATTCATTTGCAGTTTCATCTGGTGAAACATGATTAATCACTCTAAGGCTAATCCTTTCAGGTGGAAGCAGGGTGGCCAATTCCTCAGGGCAAACTATTACAAGGTTATTATCTATAAATGACTTAGTATGACCTAGGGTTCCAACCTCTCCACCAGCATCATTATCAACCAATATGTTGCCATCCCATTTTTCAGGGTCCCACTCCTTTCCAACCAATGCCCTCACTTTAATGGCAGACCCACGCAAGATTGAGATTTCAGTTTACATTGTAAAGTTGTTTCTCTAACAATGAGATTCGGAGTCTGATTTTCAGAGTTCTCAAGTCTGTGGCTACAGGAAATAAGATTTTCCTTCAGGGCACTCATAGAAACTTTTACATCTGTCATACAGCATGTAAGCTACTCATTTGAAGCCTTCAGTTCACCCCTTTCCCTCATTAATGTATACAGCATATCTAACAACAACCAGCCAACATTTCTGTTCCTCCTGTTTCCACAAAATTCTGTAAAGGTGTCAAAAACATTATTCCCAAGAACCTGGCTTCATACAAGTGAAGCATTAGAAGAATCCAATGGTAATAATTTGACTATCTCTTTTGTCAACCCCATGGATTGGGAGCGTCATTCTGATTATGGGAAGCAGAGTCCTTAGTGCCTTTGAGTCCAGTTAGAGTAGAAAATCAATCATAAAAACCCATTTTAAAAATTCTGCTTCTTAAGAACCACTCCCAGTACCAAGCTGTTACTAGATAGGGCTCTCTAGAGAAACAGAATCAGCAGAGATATCTGGAGATATAAAAATTTTAAAAGTGTCTCACATAACCATGGGAATGTAGTGTCCAAGGTCTGTAGAACAGGTTGTAAGCTTGTAACTCTGATGAATTTCCTCAGTGAACTTTCACTAGAGGCTGGCTAGACAATCGTGAGGATGGGAGAGTCCAAATCTGTAGGGCAGGCTGTGAAGCTGGCGACTCCAGTGAAGGGTCTGGACGAACTCCACAGGAGAGGCTCACTGGCTGAAGCAGGAAGTGACTGTCTCTTCTGAATCCTCCTTAAAAGCCTTCTGCTGATTAGATTAAGCATCACTCATTGCAGAAGACACTCCCCTTAGCTGATTACAAATGCATTCAGCTGTGGATACAGCTGCCATAATCATGATTTAATTCCATGAAATGTCCTCATAGCAACAGAAAGGCCAGTGCTTGCCCAACTAGATGACTGGGCACCACCACCTGGCCAAGTTGACACATGAATCTGCCCATGACAGATGGGTAGAAGAGTGTGCATGAATTGAAGAAGTTGCTTACCTGAGCATCTTTTTCAAGTGTAGTACCCTTTCAACAGTTTTAAGAGCAGAATTCTCAAAGCGTGATTCAGGGACCCCTGGAATTCCTCAGATACTTTTAGGGCATCTGCAAGGTCAAAAGTATTTGCATAGGTCAGTATTTTCCTTTTCACTGTTATTCTTCCATGAGAACACAGTAAAGTTTTTTAGAGGCTGAAATAGATTGAATGTAAAAGCAAATATGACCATCTATATATCTTCTGTTAAATCATTACTAAAGAGGTTCTCAAAAAAATTGTAACACAGTGCCACTCTTCTCACTAATTGCTCTTCTATAAAATGTACTTAATTTTCATTTTAAAAGTGTTCTTTATGTTGACATGTCATGATTTTGCCATTGTTTCTATGTGAATTGATAAATAACTATTTTTAAAATTTCTCAGGTTAAGAAAATGACATCAAATTACAGACCTAAGCTCAAAACCGGAAGAACTAGAAAAAAAGAACAAAATAAATCTAACATGGGCTTAAGAAATGAAATAAAAATTAGAGTGTATATGAATGAAATACGAAACAGAAAAACAATAGAGAGAATCAACACAAGCAAAAGTTCATTCTTTGTAAAGATTAACAAAGTTGACAAAGTTTTACCTAGACTGACAAAGAAAAAAGAAAGAGGATAAAATAAAATTCAGAAATGAAATGAAAAGTGGGTCTTGCAATGAACCCTGCTGAAATGAAAAGGACTATAAGAGAATACCATAAAAAGCTGTAATCCGATAAATTGGATAACCTAGATGAAATTGACAAATTCTTAGAGTCACACGAATTACCAACATCTCAACAGACCAAATAATATTAAAGAGATTAATTCAGTAATTTAAAAATCTCCCAATAAAGAAAACCTCTTGGTTTAACAAGAGAATTTTACCAAACATTCCAAGAAGACAACTCCAATTCTGCTCAAACTATTCCAAGAAATTGAAGGGGAGTGAACATTCTCTAATTTATTCTATAAGGCCAACTTCACCCTCATTCCAAAGCCAGGTAAAGATATCACAAGAAAAGAATATTAAAGATCAATAATACTTTGTGTATATTGATGCAAAAATCCTAAAAAAAAAACTAGCAAATTAAATCCAACAGCTACTAAAGAATTATATACCATGATCAAGTGGGATTCATCTGTAGTATGAAAGGATTGTTCAACATAAGATCAATTCATGTATACACCACATTAACAGAATGAAAGAAATAACCACAGGGCCTTCTTAATTGATGCAGAAATGATATTTGACATCTTCTTGATAAAGTCATGTAGAACACCAAGAATAGGAGGAAATTTCCTCAACATGATAAATGGCACACACAAAAACCCCACAGCTAAAGTTCTACTTAATGGTGAAAGATTGACAGCTTCCCCTCTAAGATCAGAAACAAGACAAGGATGCCCACCATCCCCACTGTTATTCAATGTTGTACTGGAAGTTCTAACCAGAGCAATTAGGCAAGAGAAGGAAATAAAAGGCACCCAAATTTGAAAGGAATAAATAAAACTTCCCCTATGTGCAGATGTCATGGTCCTATATACAGAAAATCCTGAAAAATACCACAACAAAGCTCCTAGAGCTAACAAATAAATTCAGCAAACTGGACGACATAAGATCAACATCCAAAAATCAGTAATGTAGCTATATTCAAGCAATGATCAATTGGGAAAAAAATCCAGAAAAAAATACCATTTACAATAGCAAGTAAAAGAATCACATACCTATAAATAAATCCAAGGATGTAAAGAAATTGAACACAGAAAACTATAAGACATTGCTAAAAGAAATCACAGAAGACCTAAAAAATTGAAAAGACATTCTTTATTTATGGTTTGGAAGACTAAATCTTCTTAAGAGATCAATCATACCCAAAGCAATTTATAGATTCAATGCAATCACAATAAAAATTATAACTACTTTCTTCACAAAAATGGGATAGTCAATCATAAAATTCATGTTGAAGGACAAGTGGCCATGAATAGCTGAAGCATTACTGGAAAAAAAGATTGAAGTTGGAGAACTCACACTTTCTGTTCTTATAACTTATTATTAAGCCTCAGTATTCAAAACAGCATCTTAATCTAAGGACCATGTTCAAGACCATGAGTTAGTCAATGTTTCCTTAGACTTTATGCCCAAAGCACAAGCAATAAAAGAAAACATAGGTAAATGGGACCTCATCAAATTGTGAAACTTTTGTGCATCAAAGGGCATTCGCAATAAAATAAAAAAAAAATCACTCTATGGGAGAAAATATTTGGAAACCATTAATATCTTGAATATATAAAGAAATCCTTTAACTCAACAAGAAAAAGATGAACAACCCAGTTTAAAAAAAAGGAAAAAAGACTTGAATAGACATTTCTCCCAGAAAGATAAAGAAATGGCCCAAAAGCACATGAAAAGATGTTCAACATCATAATCCATTAAGGAAATGCAAATGTTCTAGTTTGTGAGCTCCTAGAATGAAATATATCAGAACTGGAACAGCTTTTAAGAAGGGAAATTTATTAAGTGGCAAGTTTACAGTTCTAAGGCCATGAAAATGTCCAAATTAAGGCAAGGCTATTCACATATCCAAATTAAGGCACCCAGGGAAAGATACCTTGGTACAAGACGGCTGATGATGTTCAGGGCTTCTCTCTCAGCTGAAAAGGCATGTGGCAACACCTGCTAACTTTCTCTCCAGGCTTCTTCAGTGGCTTCCCAGGGCCCTGTTCATTCTGTTGGCTCGGGCGGTTCTGGTGGCTCTTTCCAAAATGGTTCCCTCTTAAAGGGCTCCAGTAAGCAACCCCACCTTGAATGGATGGAGACACATCTCCATGAAAACTATCTAATCAAAAGTTATGCACAATTGGGTGGGTCACATCTCCATGGGAACAATAAAAAAGATTCTACCCAGCAATACTGAATGAGGATTAAAGGACATGGCTTTTCTGGGGAACATAATAGCTTCAAACCAGCACAGCAAATAAAACCACAATGAGACAGCATTCCACACCCAAAAGAATGACTATTGTTCAAAGTACTGAAAATTACAAACATTAAAGAGTATACAGAGGAATAGAAACACTTGTCTATTGTTGGTAGAATGTGTAATGTTGCAGCTCCTGTGAAACAGTTTGATGTATAGTATAGCATTCCCATATGACCTGAAAATCTTACTTCTAGGTACATACCCAAAAGAATTGGAAATAGGGGCTTGAACAGATATTTGCACACCATTGTTAATAGCAGCATTATTCACAATTGCCAAAAGATGGAAGCAACCCAAGAACCCATCAGCTGATGGATGTCTAAACAAAATGTGGTTTATACATACACTGGATTATTTTTTAGCCATAAAAAGGGATGAAGTTCTTATTATACATGTGGCAACATTGAAGACATCATGTTGAGTGTTATAAGACAGACACAAAAGGATAAATACGCAATGACCTCAATGATATGAAATAGTTAGAATGAGCAAACCCACAGAGTCAGAAAATAGAATACAAGCTATTGAGGACACAGTGTAGGTAGAAATGTGGAGTTAATGCTTAAATTGTAGTTTCTATTTGGGTTGATCAAAATATTTTGGTCATAGATGGTGGTGATGATGGTAACATAATATTTTGAACATAATTAACAGCACTGAGTTAAGTATCTGAATATGGTTAACAGGGGAAATTGTAGATTATATACATATGTTACTAGAATCAATATTAAAAACAAAACCTTATTAATTAATTAATAATTATTGTGTACAACACAATTAACACTAATATAAGTCATGGACTATAATTAAGAGTACAATTGTAAAAATATTATTTCATCAATCTTAACAAATGTATCACTCTGATGCAAAGAGGCAATAAAGGGTTGCATATGGGAACTCTACTTTTTGCATGATTTTTCTGTAAGCCTACAAATTCTCTATTAATAAATAAAAGATGAAATAATGATGAAATAATCTATTCTTCCGTAATTTAAAAAAATGCGTTAGTATTGTCGGCCAGTGGCCTCTACTACAGAATATACTGAATGAATTTCTTTAGGATGAAGGAATAGCACACAAAATGGAATCTTTGATAAACACAAAAGAAGAAAATGCTCTGGAAATATTGAATATATGAAATAAAGCACATTTTTCTTATTTATTACTTTCTTTGAAAGGAAATTGTTTTAAAAAATAATAATGCATTGTGGGTATATAACATGTATAAGTAAAATGTATGAAAGCAAAAGCAAAATGGGCCTGACTGGGGAAAATAATTAATATAATATTATCTCAAGGATGAAATATCAGAAGTTAAATACACACAGCATGATCTCTAGAGGCATCACTACAATGTTAAAGGAATAGGTAATAAGCCAATATGTAGTTTATAAATGAACTGCTAAAAAATAATTCATTAATCCATACATTTGTAGGAGGATTGGGAGAAACAAAGAAGGAACAAACACAAATTAAAATGATGGATTTAGACAAAATCATGTTTATACTTAAATTAAGTGTGCATATTCTACTCTCTCCTTCTTTGCTCTCCAATTAAAAGCAAGAGATTTCCAGGCAGGACATGTGCAAGATATTCAAATATGCTATTGAATAGAAACTCACTTTAATATAAAGACAGACATACTTTAAATGTAAAAGGAAATAAAAAGATTTATCATGTAACCATGAATTATAAGGAAGAGTATTATACTTACTCTTTTTACTAAGATAAATTTTAGGATAAGGATAATTACCAGTGATAAAGAAGGGCTTTTAATGAAGATAAAGGTATAAATGTATCAAGAAAGCATAACATATCTCCATGTATATGCACCGTATAACAGAGCTTTAAATTACATAAACTGAAAACTGACAGAACTTAAAAGAGATATAGACAAATACATTAAATAGTGGAAATTTAAGCAATTTTTTGAGATTTTGATAAAACAAGTAGTCAATAATTATAAAGGATATTAACAATGCAGTCAACTAAATTGAACTAATTACACTCTACTTAATAGCAGCAGAATATATATTCTTTACAAAAGAACATGGAACACACACCAAGAAATATTATATTCCGGGAGTAATACAATTCAACACTAATTTAGAAGGAGTGAAGTAATGTACAGTATGTTAAACTAAAAATCAATAATATAAAGGTTGGTGAAGAATCTCCCAAAACTAGGAAAATAAACAACAGATTTCCAAAACAAACACATGGGTCAAAGAGGAAATAAATTATATTAGAAAGCATGTTGAACAAAAGGAAAATGATATGACAGCACATCAAAAGTTCTGTGATTAAAGTAAAGTGATGCTTAGAGAAAAATCATAGATTTAAATGCTTATATTAGAAAATATTAATTTTCTGTCATCAATGATCTACAAAATTAAGATGTTAGAAAAGAAGGAAGAATAAAACAAGAGTAAATGGAGCCAGTGACATCATCAACATGGTAACCTAAGACATCCCCTGAAAACTTCCACAAAGATTCAGTGAATAAAATAACAAATTTCACTTGCATAGAACTCTGAAGGATGACAGAGATGGAGAAAGTCTTCACAAATGTTAAATCAAAGAAAGGGAAAAATATCAGGTAGGAAACATCCATCCTGGGCCTGCTGGTCCTCCTACCACCCCCTGACTTGGCCCTGTGCAGCTTGGCAGTTGCTCAGAGGCAGTGACCTGGATTCTGCTCACCTCCTACCAGGGACATGAACTATGAAGCTACTCACAGCTGTGAGTTACAAGCCCATGCATAACCAAGCATAGGGGCCCAAGACCAGGGGCAGAACACAAGACATAAGAGCGGTGCATACAAAAGGGCCTTAGCAGCTAGCAAGCAGTATACTCATTCATCCAATTACTGTTAGCTGGACCACATAAGTCAAAGTGGACTTATCTGGTGTGAACTGCCTTTCTGGAATCACCCTATCTGATTTCCCAGGGTAGGACAGCTTAACAGGGGAAGGAAATTGTGCTGGTTTGAAAGGATGTATGTCCCCTAGAAAAGCCATGTTTTAATCAAAATCCCAATTCATAAAGGTAGAATAATCCCAATTCAATACTGTATGTTTTTGAAACTGTAATCAGATCATCTCCTTGGATGATGTGATTTAGTCAAGAGTGGCTGTTAAACTGGATTAGGTGACGACATGTCTGCACCTATTTGGGTGGGTCTTGATTGGTTTATTGGAGTCCCATAAAAGAGGAAACATTTTGGAGAAAGAAAGAGATTCAGAGAGAGCAGAACGACATAGCCACGAGAAGCAGAGTCCATCAGCCAGCGACCTTTGGAGATGAAGAAGGAAAATGCCTCTCAGGGAGCTTCATGAAATAGGAAGCCAGGAGAGAAAGCTAGCAGATGACGCCGTATTCGCCATGTGCCTTTCCAGATAAGAGAGAAACCCTGACTATGTTCACCATGTGCCTTCTCACTTGAGAGAGAAACCCTGAACTTCATCGGCCTTCTTGAACCAAGGTATCTTTCCCTGGATGCCTTTGATTGGACATTTCTATAGACTTGTTTCATTGGGACATTTTCTTGGCCTTAGAACTGTAAACTAGCATCTGATTGAATTCCCCTTTTTAAAAGCCATTCCGTTTCAGGTATGTTGCATGCTGGCAGCTACCAAACTAGAACAGAACCCAAGACAGAAAAGCCTGATAAGAAAAAAAAGTGGGAGTTGAACTGAATTTCTGAACATAAGGAGGGTCCCAGAACTGAAAAATGTAAAGAAAATAGGGCACTGCATGAGGGAGAGAATTAAAACAAATCATGAGCTGGGGAGAAAATTCTGCACAAAAACAAAGGAACAGATCAAGATTGCCAGAGAAGGAACAGAGGAAAGAAGGCTTTCTCCTGGAGGTCAAACAATTACATAAAAAAATGCAATCTTAAAAATTGTACCTCATATCCTGGGCAAAAATTATATGAAGAAGAACCAAGAAAATCTGATCAGATAAACATGGGTTATTTTAAATGTCCAGAATAAGTTGGACCAAGCATCAAAGGAGAGCCTTAACACAAAACCATTCATCAATAAAACCCTAGACAAGAGGGAGAAACTGACCTTCGGAGTTAATGGTCAAGATAATCAGATACCTAGACATCTGAAAGAAATTATAATCCATAGCAAGAAACAGGAAGATTATGGCTCAGTCAAGGGAACAAATTAAAACTTCAGAGGCGAAACAGAATTTGGAACAACTAGTCAAAGAAGTTCAAACAAATCTCCTATATCAATACAAAGAGATGAAGGAAATATGCATAAAGCCATAAAGGATATTAAGAAGACACTGGGAGAGCATAAAGAAGAATTTGAAAGTATAAAAAGAAACATAACAGAAATGATGGGAATGAAATGCACAATAGTAGAGATTAAAAATATACTAGAGGCAGGATTGCAGAGTAAGATGGAGAAGGGAGCTCCAAGACTCAACTCATCATGAAATGCATCTAGAAAATAGCCAGGAACTGTCTGAAACAACTCTTTGGAGGCTTCAGAGACCTGAAGAACATTATGCCATCCAGGGAAGAGCAGAAGGAAGAGACTGATGACCTGTGGAGAAGCGCTGTGAATAAAGTTCTCCATGCTGTGAAGGCTAATGCCCATCCCACGCTCTCATGATGAGATGTCCCAGAATCCAGACCCTGACTGGAAATAAAACTCCTCTTTTCACAAGAAGTGGGGTGCAGGGCCAAGCACTGGTCACTGTATTTCTTTTAGCGAATTCAGAATGCTGGGTCCCAGCTCTGAGGACAAGTACTGTTTCAACTAGCCCAGAACAAAAAGCAGCCCATAACTTCTGTTTCAACCCTGCCTCCAACAGGGGTCTAAGTGGGGGGATTTAGAGACACAGTACTTTCTTGAGGGCTGCAGGGAACAGTTTCCAGAAGGGCAGCCCTTTCCCAAGAACAGGGGTGGCACAGCTAAGAACCAAGCATGGCTTTTGATTAGCAAATTCAAAATGCTGCTTTCTGACTCTGAGGACAGCAAGAGTTTCAACCAGCCCAGAATAAAAAGCAGCCAGGAGAGTCTGTTTCAACCCCACCCCAAAAAGAGTGAATGTGGGGAATTTAAAGTCAAGTGCTTTAGTTTGGGTTGCAGGGAACAGTTTGCAAATGGGCAGCTTTTCCCATTAGAAAGTGGGGAGAGGGGGAGCCTGGCCCAGCACTGTGTAGCTTTTGATTAGTGAACTCATATCACTGAACCCCAGCTCCGTGCTGGAGTTTAAACCAACCCTGGGCAAAAGAAGCTGGCAGCCTTTGGTTCAATGCTTTCCCCAAAAGTGGGCAGAGTTGGTTGAGACCTAAAGGCACAGCAGCACATTAGGACTTTGGGGAACAGTTAGCTGAAGGTGCCATCTGCTGGGCAGCCAGGAAAGAACAGATTTGGAAATCCATCAAAGAGCAGTTTGGCTTCCTTCTGGGTCTCATCCCCAGAGCACTACAAATGACCTATGCCCCCTTTGTGGGTCCCTGGTCTTTCTTTGACTAGGAAATACTGACTTAGAAATTCCTCTCAAGACCAGCCATCCTCCCGGAATTTGCCTTCCAGGCAAAAGTAGCTAGGGACACTGAAAGGAGTGTTAAAAAAACTCTAGAGGCAAGTCAAAAGCAAATCGAACTGATTAACATTCCCAGAGAAGGAACAGGGGAAGGAAGTTTGCTCTTGGGGGTGAAACAATTGCGCAGTTTAATTTCAAACATTGTAACATATATTCAAGGCAAGAATCAGATGAAGAAGAACTGAAAATATCTGATCAGTTAAACATGAACTATTCTAAATGTCTACAATAAGTTGAGCCAAGGGCTGAAGAATTGCTTTAGCACAAAGTCAGTCAACAAGAGAACCTTAGTAAAAAGAAAGCAGCTGACCTCCAGAGTAAAATCAACAAGATAATCTGTTACTTAGACACCAGTAAAAAATTACATCCATACTAGAAACAGGAAGATATAGTCCAATCAAAGGAACAAATTAAAACTTCATAAAAATCACAGAATTTGGAGCAACTAATGATGTCCTAAATAAATTCAAGGAGATGAAAAAATATGGTTAAGGAGATAAAAGATATTAAGAAGACACCATGTGAGCACAAAAAAGAATAGTAAAACATAAAAAGAAACATAACAGAAATGATGGGAATGAAAGACATAGTAGAAGATATTAAAATACACTACAGGCATACCACAGCAGATTTGAACAGACAGAAGAAAGAAAAAATGAGATAGAATACAAAACAGTTTAAATCTTACAGACAGACGAACAGATACAGAAAAGAATGGGAAAAAGTGATCAGGAACTCAGGGATTTGAATGACAAAGAAAAAGCACCCAAACATACACATCATGGGTGTCCAACTAGGAAGAGAGAATGGAAAAGGGAAAGAAAGATTATTTGAGGAAATAATGGCCTCAAATTTCCCAACTCTTAAGAAACACAACGTACTCAGAATAAATCCTAATACAACTACTCTGAGACACATACTAAACAGTATGTCAAATGCCAAAGATAAGAAGAGAATCCTAAAAGCAGCTAATGAAAACCAATTTGTCACATACAAGGGAAATGTAATAAGACTAAGGGCTTATTTCTCATTAGAAACCATGGAGACAAGGCAGAGTATGTTATATTTAATGAACAGAAAGACAAAAACTGCCAGCCAAGAATTCTTTATCCGGCAAAGCTGTTCTTCAAAAATGAGAGGGGTGGTGGTGCACAGGTAGTTCAAGTGGTTAGAATGTCCACCTTTAATGCAGGAGACCCGGGTTCAATTCCAGGACCATGCACCCCCTCCCCCCCAAAAAAGAAAGAAATGAGGAGGACTTTAAAATATTTACAAATAAGCTGTGCTGAGAGAGTTGGTCAACAAAAGACCTGCCTTACAAGAAATACTGAAGTAAATTCTGTAAGCTGAAAGGAAAAGACAGGGGAGAAAGGTTTGGAGGAGAGCATAGAAATGAAGATTATCAGTAAGGTTAACTGAAAGAATAAAAAGAGTGTCAAAAATAATATGACATAGAAAAAGCAAAAGGATAAATTGGCTGAAGTAGAAACAGCCTATACAATAATACCATTGAATGTTAATGGATTAAACCTTTCAATTAAGAGAAACAAATAAGCAGAATGGATTTAAAAAAAAGAAAAGAGCATGATCCATCCATATGCTATCTACAAGAGACTCACGTTAAACCCAAGGACAAAAGTAGGTTGAAAGTGAGAAGTTGGAAAAAGACATCCCAGCCAAACAGTAATCAAAAAAGAGGTGGAGTAGCTACACTAATATTGGTCAAAATAGACTTTAAATGCAAAACTGTTATAAGACACAAAGAAGGACAATATATATTACTAATAAGGGCAAAGCACTAAGAAGAAAGAACAATCATGAATACTTATGCACCCAACCATGGCACCAAAAATACATGAGGCCAACACTCACAGAATTGAAGGGAGGAATAGAAGTCTCTACAATAATAGTTGGAGACTTAAGTGTACCATTCTCACCAACACATAGAACATCTTGGCAGAGCGTCAATGAGGAAGCAAAGAACTTGAATATTATGTAAATAAACCACACCTAACAGACATATACAGAACAGCAGGATATACATTCTTCTCAAGTACTCATGGGTAATTCTCCAGGATAGCTCACATGTTGGGTCACAAAACAAGTCCTGATACATTTTAAGTTATTAAAGTTGTACAAAGCACTCTCTTTGACCATAATGGAATTAACCAGAAATCAGTAACAGGCAGAGAACTGAAAAAATTTTAAAAATATCATGTTAAAACAGCACACTTTTAAAAAAAAAAACAAAACAGCACACTCTTAAACAATAAGTGAATCAAAGAAGATATTTCAAGAGAAATCAGTAAATATCTCCTACCTAATGAAAATGAGAACACAACATATCAAGACTTATGGAATGCAGCAAAGGCAGTAGTCAGAGAGAAATTTATAGCCCTAAATGTCTGCATTAAGAAAGAAGAACGAGCTAAATTCAAAGACCTAACTGGACACCTGGGGGAACTAGAAAAAGACGGCAAAGTACACCCAAAGCAGGCAGAAGGGAATAATAAGAAACATTAGAGAAGAAATAAGTGAAACTGAGAACAGAAAATGAAAATATTGGCTCTTTCAGATCAATAAAATTGGCAAACCTTAGCTAGACTAACAGAGGAAAAGAGAGATGATGCAAATAAATAAAGTCAGCAATGAGAGGGAGGACATTACGACTGACCCAATAGAAATAAAATCATAATGAGATGATGCTATGAGCAACTATATGCCAATAAAATTAGACAACTTAGATGAATTGGACAATTTCCTAGAAATATGCAAACAACCTACAGACATTCTAGAAGAAAGAGGACTTCAACAGACAAATTACAAGTAAAGAGATAGAATCAGTCATCAGGAACCTACCAGGAAAGAAAATCCAGGAACAGTCAGATTCATAGAAGAATTCTATTACTTATTCAAAAAATAATTCATACCAATACTGAACTTCTGGGAAGATGGCCAAATAGAGTAGCTCAAGATTAGCCCTGCTCCATGGAAAAGTTAGAGAACAGACAGGAGGGTGACTGAGGTGTTGATTCGGGAGTGCAGCTGACCTGGGAGAGCCTACTGCACCACATAGGGCAGCCTTGGTTGCAAAGGCCAAGGAACTGAGAGGTAGAAAGATGGAGCCTGGTGTAAAGGCGCAGAGCCCGCAGGAGTGCATGAATGGGAGCTGGGGACCAGTAAGTAAGCCACGCCATAATCCTTGGGCATGCTACCCTCACCAGCACAGCCCCATGACCAGCAACTCACCCCACACACCATGCACCCGAACCCCATCACCTGCTCCAATTCCCCATGCTCCAGGTGACCCCACCCCACTAGCTCCCTGTGCACATACCTGCCCCACATCACCCACCCAAGTGCAGCCTGACCCAACTCTCCTGCACCCCTCCCAAGCACAATCTCCCTCGGTCTTACTTGCAGGCTGCTGCCAGTGCATAAATGCTGTGGGCACTAACCTTCATACCCAGGCTACCCCTGCACCCTTGCCCATAGTTTAACACAGCCTCACCCCACCCTCCTGGAGCTCTGCGCATCAGTTTATGGCATTCCTAGACCCATGCATGTGCAGGGGTCCCCATTCACGTCATTCAGCTCTGAGAACCACACTTTACAGCAGTCTTAGAAATGCACATGCGCATGGACATCGACCACACTTCCCAGCTCTGAGTAAGTGCAGACCAGCACAGCCAGGTCACATCTGCCCCCAGTCCACAAAGACATAACACTGACCTGCTGCCACAGCGCTACACATGCACACAAAGGGCCCCGTGCTTTAGACCAGCACATACCAGGGTTATGCCCCCCACACCAGTGCACATGCACAGTTACATCCTCCCTGGCCGCTGGGCGCCCATGTTCCCAAGCATCAGTGTAACATCCCCAACACGCACCTATACCTGCCTGAAGCAAATCACCGCACTGACTGCCCCACCCCCTACCCTGCTCCCTGCTACACAACCATCCTGTAAACACAAGGCCTTAGGTTACTGAACGAAATCAACACCTAAAGTAAATCAATCTAGATATGTACATCCCATGAAGACAGCAGAAGATCATTAAGCATATCACAATGCAGACAGATATAGCCCTGCCTAATGACCAAATTAAAACACCAGAGAAGACACAGACATTGGAACAACTATCAAAGATGTGCATACAACTCTACTTAATAAAATAAGTGGGAGAGCAAATGACATAAAGGAGATCAAGAAGACAGAAGAAGAGCATAAAGAGGTATTTGAAAGAATAAATAGAAAAATAGCAGGTACCAGAGAGATTAAAGACTCTATTGGTCAAATTAAAAAAACATACTAGAGGCACACAACACCAAATTTGAGGAGACAGAAGAAAGAACAAGTGATACAGAGGATGGGATAACTGACTTCAAAGATTCAAAATACAGCAAATGGCAAAAAAGTTGTAAAAAATTGAATTGGATCTCAGGGAAATAATAGACAAAGCACAGTGCACAAATATAATAATCATTGGTGTCACAGAAGGAGAAAAGAGGATTAAATGGCTAGGAAGAGTAGTTAAGGATATAATTGGGGAAAATTTCCCAACCCTCTTAAAGGACATAAATATACAAGTCAAAGAAGCAGGAACCCCAAACCAAATAAATCCAAATAGACTTTTCCCAAGACACATACTAATCAGTCTGTCAAATGTTGAAGAGAAGCAGAAAATCTTGAAAGCAGCAAGAGAAAAACAATCTACTACATGCAAGAGAAACCAAGTAAGACTGAGTTCAGACTACTCAATTAGCACTCTGGAGGTGAAAAGGCAGTGGTATGATATATTCACGATCTCATGAGAAAGACATCTAGTCAAGAATTCTGTACCCTGCCAAATTGTCCTTCAAAACTGAGGTAGATGTTAAAATTTTCACAGACAAAGAAGTCCTGAAAGAATTTGTCAACAAGAGACTGGCCCTACAAGAAATACTAAAAGGAGTTCGGCCGGATGGAAAAAAAAAAAAAGACAGGAGAGGGACGTCTGGAGAGGGGCACAGAATTGAAGAGTACCACTAAGGGTAATTTGAAGAATACAAGGAGAAAGAGGGAAAAGAATATATAGATCTGACAAATAAAATTTAAAAAGATAAGATGGCGGATTCAAGAAATGTTTTTCAGTTATAACTCTGAATATTGATGGACTAAACTTACCAATTAAAAGACACAGATTCCAGAATAGATTAAGAAACATAATCCAGCTATATGCTGCTTACAAGAGACTTATCTTAAACACAAGGATACAAATAAATTGAAAGTAAAAGGATGGAAAAAAATTTCCATGCAAATTGTAACCAAAAGAAAGCAGGAGTAGCTATACTAATATCAGACAAAATAAACTTTAAATTCAAAGACATCATAAGAGACAAAGAAGGACACTACATAATACTTAAAGGGTCAATTCACCAGGAAGAAATAACAATCATAAATGTTTATGCTCCCAGTCAAGGAGCTCCAAAGTACATGAGACAGACATTGATAAAACTGACGGGAGTGATAGATGTGTCAACAACAATAGGAGGAGACTTCAATACACCACTTTCCTCTAAAGATAGAACAACCAGACAGAAGATTAACAAGGAAATAGAGATGATAAATAACTTGATAAATGAATTAGACCTAACAGACATATATGTGTTTTTTTTGCACCCCAAAACACAAGGATATACATTCTTCTCTAGTGCTCATGGAACATTCTACAGGGTAGGTCATATATTGGGGCGCAAAACAGGCCTTTATAAATTTAAAAACATTGAAATTTTTTGAGGTACTTTTTCTGGTCACAATGGAATGAAACTGGATCTCAATAACCACCAAAGAATGAGAATATTCACAAATATATGGAATTAAATAACACACTCTTAAACTACCAGTGGGTCAAAGAAGAAATTGCTAGAGAAATCAGTAGCTATCTGGAGATGATTGAAAATGAGAATACAACTTATCAGAATTTATGGGATGTGGCAGACTGTGCTGCAAGGGAAATTTATTGCCCTAAATGCCTATATTAAAAAACCATAAAGAGCAAAAATCAAGGACCTAACAGCACACCTGGAGGAACTTGAGAAAGAACAGCAAACTAACCCCAAAGCAAATAGAATAAGAGAAATAATGACGATTAAAGCAGAGATAAATGAATGAAAGAGCAAAAAACACAATAGAATGAATCAATAAAACCAAAAGTTGGTTCTTTTGTGAAAATCAATAAAATTGATGGGTCACTAGAATGACTGACAAAGAAAAAAATGAGAGTGGATGCAACTAAACAAAATCAGAAATGAGAAGGGGTGAATTACTACAGACCCTGAAGAAATAAAAGAAATCATAAGAGGATACTATGAACAACTATACTCCAACAAACTAGACAACTTAGATGATGTGAATAAATTCCTGGAGACACACAAACAAGTTACACTGACTCAGGAAGAAATAGAAAATTGCAACAAACCAATCACAAAGAGATTCAATCAGTCATCAAAAATCTTCCTATAAAGAAAAGCCCATGGAAAGATGGCTCACAGGGGAATTTTATCAAACATTCCAAAAACAACTAACACCAATCCTGCTCAAACTTTTCCAAAACATTGAGGAAAAAGGAACGCTACCTAACTCATTTTATGAAAGTTATATCATTTTAATACCAAAACCATATAAAGACACTATAAGAAAGGAAAACTATAGGCCAATCTCCCTAATGAATATAGATACAAAAATTCTCAATAAAATGTTAGCAAATTGAATTCAACAACACATTGAAAGAATTATACACCATGACTAAGTGGGGATTATACCAGGAATGCAAAGATGGTTCAATACAAGAAAATCAGTTAATGTAATACAGCACATTAACAAATCGAAAGGAAAAAATCACATGATCATCTCAATTGATGCTGAAAAAGCATTTGACAAAATTCATCATCCTTTTCTGATAAAAACATTTCAAAAGATAGGAATCAAAAGTAACTACCTCAATATGATAAAGGTAATATATGAAGAACCAATAGCCAGCATCATACCCAATGGAGAGAGAATGAAAGCTTTCCCCCTAAGATCAGGGATGAGACAAGGATGCCCACTGCCCCCACTATTATTCAACATTGTGCTAGAAGTTCTAGATAGGGCAATCAAGCAGGACAAAGAAGTAAAAAGCATTAGAGTGGAAAGAAAGAAGTAAAACACTCATTATTTGCAGATGATATGATACTATGCTTGGAAGATCCTGAGAAATCTACAGCAAAGTTACTTGAGCTAATAAACAAATTCAGCAAGGTGGTAAGATATAAAATTAATGTGCAAAAATTAGTAACATTTTATACACAAGCAATGACCTAGCTGAGGAGTCCGTTAAGGAAAAATTCCATTCAAAATAGCAACTAAAAAAATCAAATACTTAGGAATGAACTTAACTAAGGATGTAAAGGACTTGTACACAGAAAACTATATAACATTGCTAAAAGAAATCAAAGAAGATCTAAGTAGTTGGAAAACATTCCCTGTTCAGGAACAGAATGGCTAAACAAAGTTAAGATGTCAATTCTCCCCAAATTGATCTACAGGTTCAACACAGTACCAATCAAAATTCCAACAACCTAGGTTGAAGATTTGGAAAAGCTAGTTACCAAATTCACCTGGAAAGAAAAGAGCACCCGAATAGCTAAAAGCATCCTAAAAAGGAAGAATGAAGAGGGAGGATTAACAGTCCTTGACTTTAAAACCTATTATAAAGCCACAGTGGTCAAAACAGCATGGTGCTGGCACAAAGACAGAAACACTGATCAGTGGAATTGAATGAAGAGTGCAGAAATAGACCACCAAATAAATCTACGGTCAACCGATATTTTTTACAAGGCCCCCAAATCCTCTGAACTGGGAGTAAATAGACTTTTCAATAATTAGGCATGGAAGAACTGGATATCAATAGCCAAAAGAATGAAAGAGGACCCCTATCTTACAACTTACACAAAAATTAACTCAAAGTGGATCAAACACCTAAATATAAGAACTAGCAACATAAAGCTTCTAGAAGAAAATGTAGGGAAACGTCTTCAAGACCTAGGAATAGGAGGTAGTTTCCTAAACTTTACACCCAGAGCACAAGCAACAAAAGAAAAATTAGATAAATGGGAATTCCTCAAAATCAAATGCTTCTGCACTTCAAAAGACTTTATGAAAAAGGAGAAGAGGCAGCCAACTCAATGGGAGAAAATATTTAGAAATCACATATCGGGCAAAGGTTTGATTTCCTGTATACAGAAAGAAATCATACAACTCAACAACAAAAGAACAGACAACTCAATTTTAAAATGGGCTAAAGGTATGAATAGGCATTTTTATGAAGAGGAAATACAGATGGCTCAAAAGCACATTAAGAGATGCTCATTTTCATTGGCTATTAGGGAAATGCAGATCAAGACTACAATGAGATACCACCTCACATCTGTAAGAATGGCTGCTATTAAACAAACAGGAAACTACAAATGTTGGAGAAGATGTGGAGAAACTGGGACACTTATGCACTGCTGGTGGGAATGTATAATGGTGCAGCCACTATGGGAAGACTGCTTGGCGATTCCTTAGGATACGAAATATAAAGTTGTCTTATGGCCCAGCAATAGCACTACTTGGATATACCCAGAAGAACTGAAAGGAACAACATAGACAGACATTTGCACACTGATGTTCATAGCAGCATTATTCACAGTCGCCAAAAAATGGAAACAAACCAAATGCCCTTCAACAGACAAGTGGACTAACAATGTAGTATACATACATGATGGAAAATTATGCATCAATAAGACAAAATGATGTCCTGAAGCACATGACAAGATGGATGAGCCTTGAGGACATAATGCTGATTGAAAATAGCCAGACACAAAAGGATACTCTATGATTCCACTTTAATGACAAGCATAAAGGTATAACCAGAGGCTTATAATACAGAATATAGGGGACTTAGAGATGCATAGAAACTAAAGATGGGTAAACTGTAAGCTACTGAGGGTGAACTCCAATGTAAGGGAATAGATAGAAGTGAAGGTGGTTCTTTACTGGGTCTATAAGTAATATTACCATATTGAAGATGAATGAGATTGAAAGGGGTTGTATAGACCTACGTATCCCACTAATTAACACCAAAAATATGAATGAGTTCCCACAAGAATTACTTCAAAGATATGATTCTTGTATGAATTCTATTTAAGTCCAGGGTACAGGGGGAGTACTGCTATGCATGCTTGAGCTATGTTTAAAAGGAAACCATCAGCACTACCACAGCAACAGCAGACATAAATAGTGGGGGAAGGGACAAGAGTTAAGAGGAGGTTTAGAGTTCCGATATGGTAAGGGTGTTTTTATTGGTTTTCTGTCTCTTGGGAACAATGAAATTATCTAAAATTGAGAATGTTGATGGACTGTGGACTTTGGGCCCTCTACATGATGCCTGATGAATGCAGGTGGCTGAAGGATGCACTGATGGAGAAGTAGAATGGTGAACCATGCTGTATACTTAAGAACGAAGGTTGTGCTGCTACAAAAAGGAACAATGTCATGAGGCATGCAACATTGTGAACAGGACATTTGGTGAGACAAAATAAACCAGACAGAAAATAACAAGAATGGTATGGTCACTTTTCGAAAACGCTTATAAGAAAACAGGGGCTGAGAGTGTAAGCTCTTTGAGCAGACACATTAAATCTGGAGTGGTGATTGTTATTTCTGGACTTTCAGAGGCTGTTTTATATATGTAACCTGATATTTCGAGACAAGAATGAAGCCAAACAGGTTGGACTTAAAGTAATTCAGGACATAGGGGTAAGGAAGACAGCGTCTATATTTTAGAACCACATATACTCTTTGAGACCAATGGAAGAAGGGTTAATTTGGTCTGGAACTGAAATTTTCTAATTCAGCTTATCTGTATAGCTCATTTGAATAATTGAAACACAGGGAGCCCAGAATTGAAATACAGGGAGCCCAGAATAAGAAAGAGGTCCTTTAATCTCGTATAGATTATTGTAATGCCTGGATATATCCTAGAGTATATTAAGCAGATAATCAAAAAGTATTGGCAAGGTCCCCTGAGGGATGGGAGAAACAATATGGAACTATTAAACCTTACCATCAGGGAATTCCCTGATACCATATCAAACTTTAGGGATGCCCAAATCAATAGGCCAAGCCCTTGATCATGAGGCTTACTCTTGTGAAGCTTATGTAGGTAGCGGAGAAGCTTAGACTACCTATAGGCATGCCTAAGAGTTACTTCTGGAGGACCTCTGTTGTTGCTCAGATGTGGCCCCACTCTCTCTAAACCCAACTCTTCAAGTGAAATCATTACCCTCCCCCCTATTTGGGACATGACATCCAAGGGTGAAAGTCTCCCGGCAACGTGGGAGATGACTCCCAGGAATGAATCCAGACCTGGCACCATGGGATCAACAATTCCATCCTGACCAAAAGAGGGGAAAGAAGTGGAGCTATTAAAGTATCATTGGCACAGAGAGTTCAAATAGAGTCGAGAGGTTATTCTGGAGGTTGCTCTTACACAAGCTTCAGTTAGACCTTGCTACCTATCATAGCCAGCCAACCCCCAACCAGGACCATTCCAGCCAATCTTAAAGAACACCTAGGGCAATATATAAGATTCCACAAGGGTTTCATGCACAATAGTAGCTTTCCAGAGACCTACAACCTCCATATGGGTCCAGATGAGTTCTGAAACCTAGCCCAGCCTTTCCAGAACATCAGATAGTTCCATCTCCCTACCCCATATAAGTTGCAGACCCTTCCAATATGAAAAATTTAGAATTGCCATAGCCCAAACACCCCTAAAGAGAGGGATGGAAAGATCAAAGATGATAGTGGAGTTATATAGAAAAGATAGGATTTAATGAATGAATATGAAAGCTGAATCATTAAATTGAGATCTCTTTTAATCTCCAGTATTTTAGAGCAGCTAGAAGTAAAAACTTAAAATTGTGAATTTGTAACCCATGTTACATGTAACTATGAAATGTGTTCCACAAGTAATCGTATTGCTGTGCTTTGAAATTTTAGCTTTTTTGTATATATGTTATTTTTCACACAAAAAAGAAGAAAAAAGTCGATTGTGATGGTAAAAAAAATATTTAAGCCCTCTAGCCTCCTATGTTCTGGAGCAGCTAGAAGGAAAAATTTGAGAGGATCATATGGTAGCCCATGACAAACCCTGGGATCTGCCCTGTAACTACTTGCTTAAGAGTGCTTTGTAAACTATTGCTTTTTTAGTTTTTTTTTTTTGCTTTGTATAGATGTTATATTATACAATAACAAAATTTAAAAAATAATTATTCATACCAATACTGATTAAATCTTCCCAAAAAACTGAAGAGGGGATGTTACCTCGCTCATTCTATGAAGCCAATATCACCGTAATACCAAAATCAGATTAATATACTACAAGACAAGAAAGTTACAGACAAATTTCTCTAATGCTTATAGATGCAAAAAAGCCTCATTAAAATACTTGCAAATCATATCCAACAGTATATTAAAATAATTATGTACCATGATCAAGTAGGTTTTATCTCAATCATGCAAAGGTGGTTCAATGCAAGAAAATTAATTAATGTAATATACCACATTAAAAAATCAAAGGGGGGAAACTACATGACCACCTTGATTTACCCAGAAAAGGCATTTGACAAAACCTAGCGTTCTTTCTTGATAATAGCACTTCTAAGGATAGGAATAGAAGGAAACTTCCTCAATATGATGAAGGGCATATATGAAAACCCCACAGCTAACATACTCAATAGTGAAAGACTGAGATCTTTCTCTCTAAGATCTGGAACAAGTCTACCTAAAATCAGCAGTATTATTAAACATTGTGCTAGAAGTTCTAACTAGAGCAGGTAGTCAAGAAAAAGAAATAAAAGGCATTAAAATTGTGAAGGAAGAAATAAATTTTTCACTATTTGCAGAAGATATGATCCTATATATAGAACAATCCCAAGAAATACATACAGCAAAGTTACTAGAGCTAATAAACATGTTCAGCAAAGTTCAACACAAAAATTGGTAGTGATTGCATACACTGTTAATTAGCAGTCTGAGCAGAAAATCAAGAAAAAATACCATTCACAACAGCAACTAAGAATCAAATATCTAGGAATAAATTTAACCAAGGATGTAAAGGACTTATACACAGAATCAAATATCTAGGAATAAATTTAACCAAGGATGTAAAGGACTTATACACAGATAACTACAAATCATTGCTAAAAGGAAACCAAAAATACCTAAATAAATGAAGGGACTTTCCATGTTCATGAATTGAAACACCAAATATCATTAAGATGTAATTCTGCACAAATATATTTACATATTCAATGCAATCCCAATAAAAATTAAAACAAGCTACTTTGTAGAATTGTAAAGCCCAATTATCAAATTTTTTTGGAGTGGTAAGGGGTACCAAATAGGCAAAAAAAAAAAAAAAAAGCACCTTCAAAAAGAAGAAAGAAGTTGAAGAACGAACACTTCCTGACTTTAAAGCCTAGTTCAAAGGTACAGTGGTCAAAAAAACAGGTTAATGGCAAGAAGATGGGTACATTGACCAATGGAATGGAATTGAGAGTTTAGTAATGGATCCTGACATGTATGGTCAATTGATTTTTGCTGGGACAAAATAATCTCCTCAACGAATGTTGCTGGGAGAACTGGATATCTGTTTACAAAGGAATAAAATAGGACCCTGACTTCACACCATGTACCAAAAAACCCTCAGAATTGATCAAAGACCTATATAAAAGAAGCAGAACAATAAAACACATGGAAGAAAATGTAGGGAACGATTTTCAATACATTATGGTAGGCAATGAATTCTAAGACTTAAACTGAAAACACAAGAAATAAAAGAAAAAAATAGGTAAATGGAGTCTCCTCAAAATTAATTATTTTGCACTTCTAAGGACTTTGCCAAGAAAGTGAAAAGGCAGACTATTCAATGGGAGAAAATATTTGAAAATCACATATCCAATAAGCATTTAATATCCAAATTATATAAAGAAATCCTACAGTTCGACAATAAAAAGACAACCCAAATAGGAAACGGTCAAAGACTTTAATAGACTTTTTTCAAAGATGAAATGCAAATGACTAAGAAGCACATGAAAAGATGTTCAACATCATTACCTATTAAAAAAATACAAATCAAAGTCAAAATTAGAACTCTTTTCATACCTACTAAAATGGTCACCCTTTAAAAGCCAGAAAACTGCAAGTATTTGACAGGATGTGGAGAAATAGAAAAATCACTCACTGCTGGTGATGTAAATGGTGCAGCTGCTGTGGAAGATGGTGTGGCTGTGACTCAGGAAGCCAGGAGAGAAATGCCATATTACCTGGCAATCTCGATACTAGGTATATACCAAGAATAACTGAAAGTAGGGACTCAAATAGCCCTTTGCACACTGAGGTTCATAGAGACATTATTCACAATTGCAAAAGATGGGAAGCAAGCCAAATTTCCATTAACCAATGAATGGATTAATAAAATGTGGTATATAACAATGGACTACTGAGCAGCCACAAGAAGGAATGACGCTGTAAGGCATGCAACTAGGTGAATGAACGTTAAGGACGCTATGTTGAAAGAAGTGTCAGGAACAAAAACACAAATGTTATCATGCCTCAATCATATGGACTAAGTATAATATAAAAACTCAGTGAACTAATGTTGAAAGCATGGGTTATCAGATTGGGGCCTATTATAAAGGGTCCTAGATTTTATGCTCTTGTAGCAGTCAATATGTTAAGGAGGTGTAACTGCTAATTCTAAATTCTGAGATACTGAGCTGTTTGTATGTAACATGGTCTTTCCCAGAAACCTCGAGTATGTATGTGACACCTGAGAATCAGAGTTAAAGCTCTAAAGCTATGAAAGTCAGCACTACCCCATACAGGAACTGTTTAAAAAGTTGAAAAAGTGATCAGAATTCAACTGGAGATATGAACGAAGCTGATATGGATAGAACTAAAGTAAATCAAAATACAGGGTAAAGGATGATAACATCCATATTTTAAAACTTCAGTTACTGTGTAATACTAAAGGGAGAGATGTTTATTTGATGTGAAATTTATATTTTGGGTAGTGCATTTCCTAATTTAACTTGTATGGTCAGTTTAGTTGCACACCATAAGTACATGGAATCTTGAACAAGGCATGAGAGTTTGTTGGTTTGTCCAGGTTATTGTGATGCCCCAATAAATCCCAGAGTAATTCACGCAATGAATAAAGAAGCATTTGCAAAGTCCCCTTGGGGGACTGGGGAGAAAGGAGGAAATAGTCAACCTCCCCATTTGGAGAATTTCTGATATTCTTGCAAGCAATGGGGGCAATCAAATCAATAGGCTGAGCCCTCAATCTTGGAGTTCGCCCCTATGAAACTTATTCCCACAAGGAACAGGCTAAGCCTACTTAAAATTAGGCAGAAGAGTCATGCCCAGACAACCTCTTTTGTTGCTCCGATGTGGCCTCTCTCTCTAAGCCAACCCAGAAGGTGAACTCACTGCCCTCCCTCCTATGTGGAACACGACTCCCAGGGGTGTAAATCTCCCTGGCAACATGGGATAAAAATTTCAGGATGAGCCAGGGTCCAGCATCAAGGGATTGAGAAAGCCTTCTTGACCAAAAGGGGGAAGAGAGAATGAGACAAAATAAAGTGTCAGTGGCTGAGACTTCAAACCGAGTCAAGATGTTATCCTGGAGGTTATTCTTATGCATTATATAGATATCCCTTTTATGGTGTATTGGAATGGCTGGAGGGAAGTACCTGAAACTGTTGAGCTGTGTTCCAGTAGCCTTGACTCTTGAAGACTATTACATACAGCTATAAAATTTACCCCAAAAAAATGTGGTATACACATACGGTAGAACATTATTCAACTGTAAGAAGGAATGATGTTCTGATGTATGTAACGTGGATGAATCTTTAGGACATTATGTTCAGTGAAATAAGGACAAACATACCTTGCCCTTATGTTGAGACACAAAAGGACAAATACTGTTTGATTTCACTAATGTAATCTATAATAAGAAAACTTGCAGAGTTAAAATCTAGAATATAGGAAATCAAGAGATAGAATGAGAATAGAGAATGGGGAGATGATGCTTAATTTGTGCAAAATAGTTAATTAGGTTGATGGGAAATGTTTGAAGATGGATAGAGGTGATGGTAGCCCATTATTGTCAATATAATTAATAGCCCCTGAATTATGTGTGTGAATGCATTTGAAAGGGGAAGTTTAGGGCCATGTATGCCACTAGAAGGAATGATAGAGGATAAAACATGGACTGTATAACATTGTGAACCTTGTTGTGGACAATGAATGTGGATAAATATATAAAAATAATAATACAATATAATAAGAAAAGATAAGATAATAATATAAGAATGTATTTTCATGGATGTGAACAAACCATACATCACTATTTCAAGGTGTGAATAAGGTATTGTATGGGAAAAATACACCTGATGCTACTATGGACTAAAGTTAACAGTAATATTTTAATATTCTTGCATCAGGTGTAACAAAGGTACCACACAAAAGCTAGGCTTCAGTAATAAGGGGGTTAAGGGCTACGATGCTTTTTTTTCTTGAGTAAAGAACATTTTCATTACTTAAATTGATTGTGGTGATGAATAATACACAATTCTGTGAACATACTGTGAGCCATCGCTTGTACACTATGAATGCATTGTATGTATGCTGTGTGAATACATCTTTATAAAACTACATTTAAAAACACACATAGGGTGGTGCAATGGTGGCTCAGTGGCAGAGTTCTCATCTGCCATGCCAGAGACCTGGTTTATATTCCTGGAGCTTGCCCATGCAAAAAGTAAATATACACATAAAACTACATTTAAAAATACACTAGAGGGTGGGCCACAGTGGCTCAGCAGGCAGAGTTCTTGCCTGCCATGCTAGAGATCCGGGTTTGATTCCAGTGCCTGCCTATGGGGAAAAAAATACACTAGCGGGGGCAGGCAATGGTGGCTCAGTGGTAGACAGGAGACCTTGGTTCCTTTCCTGGTGCCTTTCCATGTTTTAAAAAAATGCACTAGAGGGCAGTGTGATGGTGGTTCAGCAGCAGAATTCTCATCCGTCACGCCAGAGACCTGGGTTTGATTCCCAGTGCCTGCCCATGTAAAAATAAAAATACACTAGAATCATATAACAGCTGATTTGAAAAGGCAGAAGAAAGAATCAGCAAACTAGAAGATAGAACAATCTAAATCACACGGTCAGAAGAACAGACAGAGAAAAGAAGAGAAAAAATTAAACAAGGTATCAGAAATTTGAGTGACAGCAGAAAGCCCACAAACATACTTGTCATGGGTGTCCCAGAAGGAGAAGAGAAGGGAAAAGGTGCAGGAAAATATTTGCGGAAATAATGGCCAAGAATTTCTCAATGCTTATGAAAACATAAATATATATATCCTTGAAAGCCAATATATTCCAGACAGAATAAATCCTAAGAGACCATCCTGAGATATATACTAATCAGAATGTCATACACCAAACATAAACAAAGAATTCTGAAAGCAGCAAGAGAAAAGTGATTCATCACATGGAAAATATCCTCAATAAGACGAAGTGCCAATTTCTCATCAGAAACCATGGAAGTCCGAAGTCAGGGGTGTGATGTATTAAGGTAATGAAAGAGAAAACCTGCCAGTCAAAAATTCTTTATCCAGCAAAACTGTCCTTTAAAACTGAGGGAGCATTCATATCAATAGGACATGCCCTCGATCATGAGGCCTACTCTTGTGAAGCTTATGTATAGGTAGTGGAGAAGCTTAGACTACCTTTAGGCATGCATAAGAGTTACTTCTGAAGGACCTCTTTTGTTGCTCAAATGTGGCCTCATTCTCGCTAAGCCCAACTCTGCAGGGGAAATCATTGCCCTCCCCCCTAGGTGGGACATGACATCTGGGGTGAAAGTCTCCCTGGTGATGTGGGAGATGACTCCCAGGGCTGAATCCAGACCTGGCACCATGTGATCAACAATTCCATCCTGACCAAAAGGGGTTAAAGAAGTGTAACTACTAAAGCATCAGTGGCAGAGAGAGTTCAAATAGTCCAGAGGCTACTCTTGAGGTTGCTCTTATGCAAGCTTCAGGTAGACCTTGCTACCTATCATAACCTGCCAAACCCCAACCAGGACCATTCCAGCCAATCCTAAAGAACACCTAGGGCAATATATAAGATTCCACAAGGGTTCCAGGCACTAGAGTAACTTTCCAGAAACCTGCAACCACCAGATGGGTCCCTGGTCAAGATAAGTTCTGAAACTTAGCTCAGCCTCTCCAGAACATCAGATAGTTCCATCTCTCTATCCTATATCAGTGAAAAACCCTTCCAATTTGAAAACTTTAGACTAGCCATAGCCCAAACAACCCCAATGAGAGAGAAAGAAAGATCAAAGGTGATGGTGGAGTTACACAGAGAAGATAGGATTTAACAAATGACTATGAATGCTGAATCATTAAATTGATATTTCTTTTAGTCTCCAGTATTTTAGAGCAGCTAGAAGTAAAAACCTAAAATTGTGGAATTGTAACCCATGTCAAACTCTGAAATGTGTTCTAGAAGTAATTGTGTTGCTATGCTTTGAAATTTATAGCTTTTTTGTATATATGTTATTTTTCACAAAAAAGAAGGAAAAAAGTCTATTGTGATGATAAAAAAAATATTCAAGCCCTCTAGCCCCCTATATTCTGGGGCAGCTAGAAAGAAAAATCTGAGAGGATCGTATGGTAGCCCATGACAAACTCTGGGATCTGTCCTGTAACCACTTGTTGAAGAGTGCTTTGAAAACTATTGCTTTTTTATTTCTTTGCTTTGTATATATGTTATACTATACAATAAAAAAAACTTAAAAGTAAAAAAAAAAAGATGAGAGAGCATTTACAATATTCACAGATAAAGAGAAACTGAGAGTGTTTATTAACCCAAGACGTGTCCTACAAGAATTACTAACGGGAGTGCTGCAGGTTGAAAGGAAAAGACAGGAGAGCAGGTTATGAGGTAGTGTAAAGAAATGAAGGTCTTCATTAAAGGTAACAAAAAAGGTAAATGCAAAACCCAATAGTACTGTATCCTCAAAAATTTACTCTTTAATTCATATAAGAATCAGAAAACAATTGAGCAAGAGAAAAGTATATATTCTGATAAGAAACGTGGAAAATGTAAAGTGGGACAAAAACAATATAAAAAGGCAAAACAAAGGATATGGGAGCAGAAAATATGCATGCTATCGTAGCTAAGTTGGTATCTTTTCAGACTAGTATATTATATATGTAGGTTGTATAATATGAACCGCAGTATAACAACAAAGAAAGTTTATTCTTAATATAAAGAAACAAATGAAAAAGTGATCAGTCAGTTACATTACAAAAGATCAATCATACAGAAAAGGAGGTTTCAATAAAGGAAAAAAAACAGACAAAAGTAGATATGACATATAAAAACCAAAGGACAAAATGCCTTTACAGCAATAACACTGAATGTTAATGAATTAAACTTCCCAATCTAAAGACACAAATTGGAAGAATGGATAAAAAGCATGATACAGCTATATGTTGTTTACATGAGACTCATCTTGGTACTAAAGAAGCAAATAAGTAGGAAGTGAGGTTCAAATAAAGATATTTCATGCAAATAGTAAACAAAAAAGAGCTGTTATAGTAGCTATACTAATATCAAACAAAATACACATTACGTCAAATACTGTTATGAGACAAAATGACACCATATATTAGTAAAAAGGTAAATCCACCAAGAAGAAATAACAATCTTTATGAACCTAACCATGTTGCTCCAAATACATGAGTCAAACAAGGAAACAGACACCTCTATAATAATAGTTGGAGACTTCAATAAACCACTAACATCAGTAGATAGAATATCTAGATGGGCAACAATAAGGAAACAGGGACTTGAATAATATGATAAATGAACTAGGAATAAGAAACATAAAGAATATTGCACTCTCAAACAGCAAGATGTATGTTATTCTCAAGTGCACATTTATCATTCTCCAATATAGAGGGCATTTTGAGTCACAAAAGAAGCCTCAATAAATTTAGAAAGGGTGAAATTATATACAGCATCTCCTCTAACCACAATGGAATGAAGCTGTAAATCAATAACAGGTGGAGAACTGGAAAATCCACAAATATATGGAAGTTAAATAGCACAAATATAAGTTTCATTGGTGTCCCAGAAAGAGAAGATAAGAGTAAAGGGCTAGGAAGAGTATTTGAAGAGATAAATGGAGGAAACTTCCCAACCTCGTTAAAGATGTAAATATGCAAATCAAAGAAAACCATAAAACTACAAATAGAATGAATCCAAATAGACCCATTACAAGACACATACTAATTAGATTGTTAAATACCGAAGAGAATGAGAAAGTCCTGAAAGCAGCAAGAGAAAAGTGATGCATCACTCACAAAGGAAGCCAAATAAGACTTAGTACTGGCTACTCAAAAGACACCATGGAGGTGAGAAGGCAGTGGTAGGATATATTTAAGATTCTGAAAGAAAAAAACTGTCAGTCAAGAATTCTTTATCCAGAAAAGCTGTCCTTCAAAAGCGAGAGAAAGTTTAAAATCTTCACAGACAAAGAAATGCTGAGAGAATTTGTTAACAAAAGACCTGCCTTGATTAAAGGGAGTTGTGTGATATGAAATAAAAAAAGACAGGAAAGAGACATCTGGAGAAGAGCACAGAATTGAAGAGCCTTAGTAAAGGTAACTGAATGGATATAAAGTGAGAAAGGGAAAAATAGATCTGACAAATAAAAACCAAAAGATAGGATGGTTGGTTCAGGCACTGCATTTACAATAATAACTTTTAATGTGAATGGATTAAACCCTCCAATTAAAAGATACAGATTAGCAGAATGGATTGAACAGTATGATCCATCTACATGCTATTTATAAGAATATCATCTTAGACCCAAGGACAAAAATAGATTGAAAGTGAAAGAATGGAAAAAATGTCCCATGCAATCTGTAACCAAAAGAAAGCAGGGGTAACTATGCTGATATCAGAAAAAATAAACTTTAAATGCAAAGATGTCATGAGAGGCAAGGACATATGTGAATAAAAGGGACAATTCACCAAGAAGAAATATCAATCATAAATGTTTATGTACCTCAAGGGGCTCCAAAGTACATGAGGCAAACACTGGCAAAACTGAAGGGAGCAACAGAAGTATCTACATTAATAGTGGGAGACTTCAATACACTACTCAAGACAGAACAACCAGACAAAGGATTAATAAGGAAATAGTGAACCTCAACAACGTGATAAATGAATAAGACCTAAAAGACACATATAGATCTTTGCATCCCAAAATATCAGGATACAAGTTCTTCTCTACTGCACTTAGATCCAGTGATCCAAGTGATTTCCAGAATAGATCACATATTAGGGCACAAAACAGGTCTCAATAAGTTTTAAAAGACTGATATTAATCAAAGCACTTTCTCTGACCATAATGGAATAAAGTTGGAAGTCAACCATCAAAGAAACAGAACTTTCACAAATATATGGAGGTTAAACAAAACACTATTAAACAGCCAGTGGGTCAAAAGAGAAATTGCATGAAAAATTAGTAAATATATGGTGACAAACGAAATAAAAATCAATGGGATAGGGTGGGCCACGATGGCTCAGCAGGCAGAGTTCTCACCTACGATGCTGGAGACCCAGATTCGATTCCCGGTGCCTGCCCATGTGAAAAAAAAAAAAAGCAAACAATGGGATGCAGCAAAGGCAGTGCTGAGAAGGAAATTTATAGCCCTAAATGCATATTAAAAAGACAGAAAGAGCTAAAACCTATGACCTAACTGAACAACTGAAAAGTTAAAGAAAGAACAGCAAACTAACCCTAAAGCAATGCACCAAAAAAAAAAAAGATGAAAAAAAAGAATTATACACCATGACCAAGTGCGGTTCATGCCAGGCATGCAAGGGTGGTTTGACATAAGAAAATCAATCAATGTAATACAGCACATTAACACATTAAAAGAGAAAAATCACATGATCATCTTGACTGATGCTAAAAAAAGCATTCAACCAAACTTAGCATCCTTTTCTGATAAAAACACTTCAAAAGGTAGGAATAGAAGGAAACTTCCTCAATATGATAAAGAGCATATATGAAAAAAAACACAGCCAGCATCATTCTGAATGGCAACACACTAAAACTTTCCCCTTAAGATCAGAAATGAGAAAAGGATGCCCACTGTCACCACTATTAATCAACATCGTGCTAGAAGTTCTAGCTAGAACAATCAGACAAGAAAAAGAAATAAAAGGCATCCAAATAAGAAAGGAAGCTGTAAAACTCTCATTATTTGTAGATGACAGGATCTTATATCTGGAAAATCCTGACAAATTCATGACAAAGCTACTTGAGCTAATAAACAAATTCAGCAAAGTGGCAGGATATAACGTTAATGTGCAAAAAATCAGTAATGTTTCTATACACTGTTAATGACCTAACTGAGGAAGCAATTAAGAAGAAAATTCTATTCACAATAGCAGCTAAAAGAATCAAGTATACAGAAATAAACTTAACCAAAGGATGTAAAGGACCTCTACATAGAAAACTAAACTTTACTAAATGAAATCAAAGAAAGCCTAAATAGGTGGAAAGCTATTCTGTGTTCATGGATAGAAAGACTAAATATCTTGAAGATGTTGATTCTACCTAAATTGATTTACAGATTCAATGTAATTCCAGTCAAAATTCCAACAACCTACTTTGCAGATTTGAAAAAGCTAGTCACCAAGTTTATTTGGAAGGGAAAGAGGCCTCGAATTGCCAAAAACATCCTAAAACAGAAAAACGAAGTGGGAGGATTTACATTTCTGACTTTAAGGCTTATTATAAAGCCACAATGGTCAAAACAGCAAGGTGTGGGGACAAAGGTAGACATATTGATCAGTGGAATTGAATTGAGAGTTCAGAAATAGACCCCATATCTATGGTCAATTGAATTTTGACAAGGTTCCCCAAAACCACTGAACCGGGAGGGAATAGTCTCTTCACTAAATGGGGCTGGGAGATGGGGATGTACAGCCGCTGTGGAAGACATGCTGGGGGTTCCTCAGAAAAACCAAACATTGAGTTGCCCTATGACCCAACAATTCCACTACTTGATATATACCCAGAAGATCTGAAAACAGTGGCGCAAACAGACATCTGCACACCAATGTTCACAGCGACATTTTTCACAATTGCCAAAAGATGGAACAATCCAAATGCCTATCAACAGATGAGTGGATCAACAAACTCTGGTACATACATAACAGTGGTATGTTATGTAGCCATAAGAAGAAGTGGGGTCTGAAGTATGTGAAATCATGGATGAATCTTGAGGGCATAATGCTGAGTGAAATAATCAAGGCACAAAAAGGCAGATACTATATGATTTCAAGTGAACCCCTGTATTAGTTAGGGTTCTCTAGAGAAACAGAATCAACAGGGAACACTCGCAAATATAAAATTTATAAAAGAGTCTCACGTGACCATGGCAATGCAGAGTCCAAAATCTGCAGGGCAGGCTGTGAAGTCGATGACTCTGATGGAGGGTCTGGATGAACTCCACAGGAGAGGCTCACCAGCCAAAGCAGAAATAGAGCCTGTCTCTTCTGAATCCTCCTTAAAAGGCTTCCCGTGATTAGATTAAGCATCACTCATTGCAGAAGACACGCCCCTTTGGCTGATTACAAATGGAATCAGCTGTGGATGCAGCTGATGTGATCATGATCTAATTCTATGAAATGTCCTCATTGCAACAGACAGGCCAGCACTTGCCCAACCAGACAAACAGGTACCACCACTTGGCCAAGTTGACACATGAACCTGACCATGACAACCCCCTAGAAAATGGAAACTCATATCAATCTTAAGAAAACAATGAAGATCCTTGACTAGTTCTTAATTGTAAAGGAAAATGCCTCTAAAATTTCAGCAAAAAGATTGTTAGTGCTAGTTCTGGTATAAACACTTTTCAGATAAAGAAATATCTTTGCATTTTTAGTTTAAGGCTTTATCGTAAACACTCACTGAATGTTAAAAAAATTAATGGTAAAGAGTTTTAAACAAATTTTTAAAAATGTATAGGTTACCTGTTGGAATGATGGGAATATTTTGGTAAAGGATGGTGGTGCCTGTAAAACAACATTATGAACATAATTAACAACACTGAAATATACATCTGAATTGGTTAAGGTGGGAATATTAGACCTTATATATGTTAACTGAATAAAAATCAAAAAGAGAAATGCATGGAAATACACAAACCGTGAACCCTAAGTTAAACATAGTGTAGTTAATACTACAATTATAAAAATGTGCTATCATCAGTTATAACAAATGTTTCCTACCAACCAATGCAAGGTATTAATTTTAGGGTGCTTTTGGGGAGTCACGTACTTTTTCATGGTTTTTCTGTAAATGCACAACTTCTCTAATAAAGAAAACAATTCAGTTCACAATAGCTCCTTAAAGAATAAAAAATATAAAATACCTAGGAATAAATTTGTCCAAGATAGTGAAGGACCTGTACACTGTGGGGTTTTTTTTTTGTTTGAACTATTTCCATTTGTCTCTTTCTTATAGTTTTCATCCCTTCTAAAATTATCCATCTTATATTGCTATGTTGTCCATCTTTCTTATTAGACACTTTCATATATTAATCATAGTTACATGTAGTTCCCTGTTTGATAGATTCAACATCTGTATCACACCTGGGTTTGGTTTTTTGTTTTTGTTTTTTTTTAGATCTCACAATTTTATTGAATCACTTGAGGAATTGGGAAGATTCCAGTCACCATAAGGTAGAAAAGAATTCCCTGGGTTTAGTTTTATTACTTGGTTCATCTCTTCAGAATCGTGTTTTATTTTGCCCTTTCATATATCTAATTTTTGTTGTATGATGGACATTTTGTATCAGGCAATATATATAGGCTTAGAAATGTGTACAGATTTTCTTTTGCTAGGCCTTTATTATGGAAGTTTTTGCTAGTGTAGTCAAGATTTGGCCTGGGTTTGAAGTTTTCTGTTACTATGATCACCCTAAGCAAAGTCTTAAAATTGGTATATTTATACTTGTTTTTTTCACCTACGCCCGCCCCCCTTTTCTTTGCATATTCTCTTTGGGCTGCTTCCCAGAGACAGTTTGTGTCTTGCAGCTCTCCCAACTGTTTTCCACTGTTGTTTTTATTCACAGCTTGTCACCATGGAAATGAGGGCAAGACAAGGTTGCGTTCTCTCATGTTATTATTAATATAATGCATTAGGCAAGTATTGTGAATCTAGAAATCTTGAATGTGACCTTTACAAGTATTCCTGGTCTTCCTCCAGAGGTAATGCAAATTTCTGGCATCTGTTCCTGACCCTCCCCACAATTAGTGCTTTTTTTTATTTTCCAATTAAAAATAATCATATATGGGGCGGTGCAACGGTGGCTCAGTGGCAGAATTCTCGCCTGCCGTGCCAGAGACCCGGGTTTGATTCCCGGTGCCTGCCCATGCCAAAACAAAACAAAACTAATCGTATGTTGTTTCCAACACAGACCTAAGGGCTATGGTTTTGATGCCCTTTCCCATGGTGATTATGCATTTTGTTTCATCAGGGAAATTAAGGAGATGCATCTTTTGGGGAATTTGGCAGTAGCTGCTGTTCCCCTATCCTAGAAAATACTAAGGGTGAGCATTCAAAGACTTCTCCCTGATTTTCTTGGTTGGCACCTAGTGGGGTTGCTGGAGGAAATGATAACAAGAAGTTGTGGAAACCCTATATATTTTTGGCCTCCCTCCAGGTATTTCATTTTATCCCGGTAGTCCACATCCAGCCCTTAGTACTTAAATCTTAATTTAATCTTCTCGCTGTTTCTTCTGACATTTCTGCAGTTCCCACCCCAGATAAGCAAATGCTCAAGTGCTTGTTATACCTGCAAGTACCTGCTTTCCACTAAATTTTTTGTTAGTTTTCATGACATCTCAGTTCCATGATGGATTCCACACAAAGGCACTAATGGATGTTTTTTTCCTGCTCTTTTTGTTGTTGTTGTTTTATGAGTAGGCATGGTGATCTTTCCGGGTCTGTGACTCTCTGGATACAAACTGGGAGTATTCAGGAGAGTCTTTTCAATAGATGACACTGAATCAGCTGGCTAGCTACCTGAGAACAAATTGGATTATCAAAAGCTATCAAACATCATATGCATCTTTAACTTATCACTATGTCATTGTTTGGGCTTATAGGAGACACAATTCTATCAAGCCATTATGGTCATTAAAAGGACTACTAATTTCTTCTTAACTCAGCAGAGTTCCTGTACTTACTGTTGTTCTGATTCTTTTTCCACTGTTGAACAGACTCAGCTTATGCTTCTAGTAATTACTGATCTTTGCTCAGCACGCAAGGATAGGTCCTGTCCTTGAATTTCCTTTCTTTAAACTTCTTTGCATCCACAGCTCTTTATTGTCCTTAAACAGTCTTTATCCAGTTTTTTGTCTTTGATGGTAAATTGTCATAAGGGGTCTGGCATGACATTCAAATTCTTAAATAGAAGTGACACACCTTTTAATGGTAATTTAGGTAGGATGCTCAGAAGGTACATTAAGGGCTGCCTGCCGCAGATTATTTCCAAATAGAAGCCATCGGTTTATTTTACTAATATAGATCAAATATTAGTCTATAAAACATTTCATAAATTTAATATCCCATACATTGTGTATATATGTGATTATTTTCAGATAATCCTTTACCATAAAATTATTAAAGCATGATTAATATAATGCTGTACAGATGTAGCATAATTCATTGAAACAATCTCCTACTAATGGCGTCATAGCCACGAGAAGCAGAGTCCACCAGCCAGCGACCTTTAGAGATGAAGAAGGAAAATATCTCCCGGGGAGCTTCATGAAACTGAAAATTCACAAGACATAGAAAGGAACAGGTCAAGATGACCCAGTCAAAAGAACGCAATTAAGTGGCAGAAAATATCCATGAGGCAGACCAGACATTGGAAATACTAATTAAAGACATCAAGTCAACTATCCTAAAATAAGTTCAATGAGCTAAAGGAAAATATAGACACAGAACTAACAAAAATCAGGAAAACAATACATGAACAAGAAGGAATTCAATAACTACATAGACATTTTTAAAAGGAATCAAACAGAAATGCTGGAGCTGAAGAGTGAAATAACTGAAATTTTTTAAAAAAATAATTAAAGGAATAAAATGGATATGAATAGGCAGAAGAAAGAATGAATCAACTTGAAGACAGGACAATCAAAATTATTCAGGCTGAAAAGTGGAAAGGAAAAATAAAGAAAAAATGTGGACAGAGCTTAAGGGATATGTGGGAAGACATAAAGAATAGCATTATATACATAATGGTAATCCCAGAAAGAGAAGATAAAGAAAAAGGAACAGAAAGGATATTTGAGGATATAATGGTTGAAAACTTCCCAATTTGCCAAAAGATATGAATACAAACATCTAAGAAGTTCAAAGAACTCTAAATAGGATAAACTCAAACAGAAGCATGCCAAGACACATTTTAATAAGATTGTCAAGGGTCAAGGACAAAAAGAGCATTCTAAAAACAGCAAGACAGAAGAACTCATCATGTATAAGAGACCTTGAAAATTAAGTGTTGATTTCTTATCAGAAACCATGGAAGCCAAAAAGCAGTGGGATGACATAATCAAAGTTCTGAAAGACAAAAAAAAACTGTCAAACAAGAATTCAATATCTGGCAAAAGTGTCTTTCAAAAATGAGGGAGTAATCAAGACATTCAGAGATGAAAAAAGGCTGTGGGAGTTTGTTAGCAATAGACTTACCTAGGAATGCTAAAAGGACCCTGTCATTATGAAAGGAAAGGACACCAGACAGTAACTTGAAGCTATATGAAGAAAAAGATCCCCGACAAAGATAACTAAACGTGCAAACATAAATGCTACTATTGTTACATTCTTTGTAACTCTACATTTTTCTTACATAATCTAAAATATAAATGCATAAAAATCATGATAACTCTATATTATTGGACACATAAAGTATAAAGATGTAATTTGTGACAAGAACAAAATGGGGAGGGGTTGGAGGGGTAGAAGAACAAAGATTGTGAATGCTACTGAAATTAAGTTGGTATCAATACAAATTAGATTGTTATAAATTTGCAATGTTAAATATGACCTTGATGGTAACAAGAAACAAAATACCTAATATATATATACAAAGAAAAGGAAATGAGAGGTGGATCAAACTGCTTCATTACTGGCAGATCAACTAAGCAAAAATGAAGACAGTAATGGAGAAAATGAGGGACAAGAGAGGCTTAAAACTTACAAAAGCAAATTGCAAAACGGCTGAAATAAGCCTTGCCTTATTAGCAATTACTTTGAATGTAAATGGATTAAATACCACAATCAAAAAGCAGAGACTGGCAGAATAGATACGAATGTGTGATCCAACAATATGCTCCTTTAAACCAATTAAACTCAGATTCAAAGGCACAAATAGGATGAAAGCGAAATAGAAAAAATATTCCACTCAAGTAGAGACCGAAGGAGAGCTGGTGGTGCTATACTAACGTCAGACAAAATAGATGTTAAGTCAAAAATGGTAACAAGAGACAAAGATGGAAATTATATATTGACAAAAAAAATCCATCAAGGAGATACAACAATTATAAGCATATATACACCTAGCAAGAGAGTCCCAAAATACATTAAACAAATTTTGATAGAAGTAAAGGGAAAAAAAGACAGTTCTATAATAGCTGGAGACTTCAGTATACCACATTCAATAATGGATAGATTTTCTAGGCAGAAACTAGAAAAATGAAACTAGAAACTCTAAATAGGATAAACTCAAACAGAAGCATGCCAAGACACATTATAATAAGACTTGAAAAATGGTGTAAGACAACTGTACCAAACAAATGTATCAAACACTCCACCTAACGAAAACAGAATACACATTCTCAAATGCACACGAATCATTGTCTAGAATATACCATATTCGAGTCACAAAACAAGACTCAATATTATTTTTTTATTGAAATCATGCACAGCACCTTCTCTGATCACAATAGAATGAAGCTGCAAACCAATAACAGAAGGAAAACTGCAAACTTCACAAATATGTGGAAATTAAACAATCAGTTAAACAATCAGTGAGTCAAAACAGAAATTACAAGGGAAGCTCTAAATTCTAAGAAACTAATGAAAATGAAAACACAATATTCAAAAAAAACTTATGAAATGTAGCAAATGCAGTGCTCAGAGGTAATTTCATAGCTGTAAACACCTATATTATAAAGGATGAAACATCTTGAATCAATAAAATAACTTTACATCTTGTCCAACAAGACAAAGAAAACAAAATTTACAGTTATCAAAAAGCAGAAAATAATGACAACTAGAACAGAGATAGATGAAATAAAGAATAGAAAAAAATTGAGACCATCAACAGCACCGAGGTTGGTTCTTTGAAAAGATCAATAAAATTGACACATCCTTAACTGGACTGACAGAAAAAAGAGCAAAGAGGCAAATAACTGAAATCAGAAATGTAAAACTGAATGTGAGTATGACAGAGGGACAAGGGTTGGGGGCACGTATGAAACCAGAAGGAAATATGGACAATAGAGACAGAGGGTATAATTTAGGAATGCCTACAGTGTACAATAATAGTGGTTAATTGTACAAATTTTTAAATGTTTGTGCATGAGGAAGAACAAGTGAATGTCACTATTGCAGGGTGTTGAAAATAGATGGCTTATGGGAAAAAGCATGATCAATGTAAGTTAGTGTCTAAGGTCAACAGTAGCACTGTAATATGCTTCCACTGAATGCAACAAAGGCATTATGCCAAAACTAAATGTCAACAGGCAGGGGGATTGGGAAAGGGGTATGGCTTCTTTGTGTAAGAAAGGAAATGTCTTCAGATAGAATATGGTGGTAAAGGCATGTCAATACACTTAAGTCTGGCTTGTATGATGTGTGAATAAAGCTGTTTAAAAATGAACAGAGAGGGCGGACCACGGTGGCTCAGCAGGCAAGAATGCTCACCTGCCATGCCAGAGGACCCAGGTTCGATTCCCGGTGCCTGCCCATGTTAAAAAATAAAAAAATGAACAGAGAGAAGTGCTGCAGAAAATGCAGAGAAAGAGACGTTCCTATTCACTATTGGGAGGGAAATGAGAGGTGCAGCCCTTGGAGGGCAGTGTGGTGGTTCCACGGGAGGCTAGGGGTGGGGTTGCCACATGATCCTGCAACCCCATTGCTCAGTATATACCTGGAGGAACTGAGTGTGGGGACAGGACTGGACATTTGTACACTGGTGTTCATGGTGGCAGTTCCTGATCAGCAATGAATGGAGGTGGCCTAAGGGTACAACAACTGAGGGAAGGAAGGGGAAACTGTGGTGTATACATACAATGGACTACTGAGTAGCCATAAAAAGGAAAGAAGTTGTGAGGCATGCAACTAGGTAAATGACCCTTAAAAGCTGTATGTTGAATGAAATGTCAGGAACAAAAAGACAAATATTATCATGCCTCAATTATATGGGCTAACTATAATAAAACAGTGAACTAAAGTTGAAGGCATGGGTTATCAGTTTGGGGCTTTACTGTAAAGGGTCCTAGATTGTAAGCTCTTACACCAGTCACATTTATCCATGAGGTGTAACTTAATTCTAAATTCTGAGATATTGAGCTGTTTGTATATAACATGGTCTTTCCCAGAAACTTCAGGTATTTATGTGACACCTGAGACTCAGAGTTAGAGCTCTGAAGCTATGAAAGTCAGCAGTACCCCATACAAGAACTGTTTAAACAGTTGAAAAGGGGATCAGACTTCAACCAGAGATATGAATGAAGGACTAAGGTATACTAGAAGACTGGATAAAGGATGATATTGTCTATATTTTAAAACATCAACTTGAGTAAGACTAAAGGGATAGATGTTTATTTGGTGCAAAATTTATATTTTGGGTAGTGCATTTCCTAATTTAACTTGTATGGTCAATTTAGTTGAACACGAGAAGTATGTGGAATCTTGAATAGGGAGTGAGATTTTGTTGGTTTGTCCAGGTTAGTGTGATGCCTTGATAAATCCCAGAGTGATTTGGGCAATGAATAAAGAAGTATTTGCAAAGTCTCCTTGGGGTATTGGAGAGAAAGGAGGACATATCAACTTTCCTATTTGGAGAATTTCTGATACTCTCACAAGCAGTGGGTACAACCAAATCCACAGGCGGAGCCCTCAAGCTTGGTGTTTGCCCCTATAAAACCTATCCCTGCAAAGGATGGGCTAAGCCTACTTAAAATTAGGTATTAAGAGTCACCTCCAGAGAACCTCTTTTATTGCTCAGCTGTAGCCTCTCTCTTTAAACCAACTCAGCATATGAACTCACTGTCTTCCCTCCTACATAGGTCATGACTCCTAAGGGTGTAAATCTCCCTGGTAACATGGGACAGAAAACCTGAAGTAAGCCAAACCTGGTATCAAGAGATTGAGAAAGCCTTCTTGACCAAAAGGGGTAAGAGAGAAATGAGGCAAAATAAAATTTCAGTGGCTGAGAGATTTCAAACAGTCAAGAGGTTATTCTGGAGGTTATTCTTATGCATTATATAGATATCCCTTTTTAGTTTATGGTGTATTGGAGTGGCTGGAGGGAAGTATTGGAAACTGTTAAGCTGTGTTCTAGTGGCCTAGATTCTTGAAGATGATTGTATAATGATATAGCTTTTACAATGTGAGTGTGTGATTTTAAGAACCTTGTGTCTGATGCTAATTTTATCTATGGTATGGACAGTTAAGTAAGAATATGGATATAAATAAATAACGAGGGGGACAAATGGTAAAATAAATTGGGTAGATGGAAACACTAGAGGTCAATGAGAGGGAGGGGTAAGGTGTATGGTATGTATGAGTTTTTCTTTTTTTCTTTTTCTGGAGTGATGCAAGTGTTCTAAAAAATGATCATGGTGATGAATACACAACTATGTGATGATATTGTGAGCCATTGATTGTGCATCATGTATAGAAAGTATGTGTGTGAAAATTTCTTAATAAATTTTTTATAATAATTAAACTGAAAAAATCAGAAATGTAATTGAGAACATTAACACAGATACTACAGAAATAAATGGATTATAAGAGAATAATATGAACAATTGTAGTTCAAGAAATTAGATAATCAAGATAAAATGGACAAACTATTAGAAAGACACAACTCACCTAAGCTAAGAAGAAATAGAACTCTCAGGAGACCTACACCAACTGAAGATTCTGACTCATAATCAAAACCCTCCCCCACAAAATAAGTTCAGGACCAGATTATTTCATTGATGAATTCTACCAAACATTTAAAGAAGAAATAACACCAATACTTCTCAAAGTCCTCCAAAAAACTGAAGAGGAGAGAACTTTTCCTAACTCATTCTGTGAGAACAGAATCACCCTAATACCAAAGCAAGATAAAGATATCATAAGAAAAGAAAATTAAAGACCAATTTCCTTATGAATAGAGGAGCAAAAATCCTCAAGAAAATACTAGGAAATCAAAACCAACAGAAAGTAAAAGAATTATACACAATGACCAAATAGATTTTATCTCAGGAATCCAAGGATGGTTGAACATAAAATAAATCAATATTATATACCATATTAACTGAACAAAGGAAAAAAAAAACATGATCATCTCAATTAACACAGAAAAGGCACTGGACAAAATTCAACAACTTTTCCTGATAAAAACATTCAGAATAAAATAGGAACAGAAGTGAACATCCTCAACATGATAAATGGAATTTGTGAAAAACCCACTGCTAACATGATACTCAATAGTGAAAAGTTGAAATCTTCCCCTTAAGATCTGGAACAAAACAGGGATGCATGCGTTCATCACTGCTATTCAAAATCGAAGAGGATTTCTTGCTAGAGCCATTTGACAAGAAAAAGAAAGAAAGAAAATGTATACAAATTGGTAAGGAAGAGGTAAAATGCTCTCTCTTCACAGGTGACCTTTCTATAGAAAATCCCAAAGAATCCAGAAGTAAACTATTAGAACTAATAAATGAATTCAACAAGTAGGGCAGGGTAGAATTAACATTAAAATAATCAATTTTTTAAATATGCAAGTTATGTACAGCCCAGATGGAAATTAAGAAAACAAGTCCATTTATAACAACATCTTAAAAAATAGCATCTACTTTTTTTGCATGGGCAGGCACCGGGAATCGAACCCGGGTCTCTGGCATAGCAGGCAAGAATTCTGCCACTGAGCCACCGTTGCACCCACCTGATATTTTATTTTTTAAGATGTTATGTTTTTGGCGGTGCAAGCGTGGCTCAATGGCAGAATTCTCGCCTGCCATGCCAAAGACCCGGGTTTGATTCCCAGTGCATGCCCATGCAAATAAATAAATGAATGAATAAAATATCTAGGATATTTTTAAGAAATGAGGTGAAAGACTTGCACACTGAAAACTACAGAACATTGCTGAAAGAAATGAAACAATAGCTAAGTAAATCACAAGAAACCCTGTATTCATGAACTGGAAGACATATTAAGATAACACCCAACGTGATCTACCAATTTAATAAAATCCCCATCAGAATTCCAGTTGTCCTTTTGTATAAGTGGAAGAACCCATTCAAATTTATACAGAATTGTAACAAGCCCCAAATAGCCAAAATAATCTTGAGAAAGAATAGATTTGGTGATATCATATTTCCCAATTTCAAAACTTGCTACAAAGACATGTTATTCCACACAGTGTGGAACTAGCATAACGAAAGACATACATACACCAGTGGGATAGAATTGATAGTCTAAAAATGAACCCACACATCTATGACCACCTGATTTTTGACAAGACCAAGTTCTTTAAATGATGGAAAGAATAATCTCTTCAACAAATGGTTCTGGAAAAACTAGATCGCTATAATGAGATTTGCCCTCTACCTCACAACATATACAAAAAATCACTCAGAGTGACTCAGGGACCTAAACATAAGAGTTAAAACCATAAAACTCACAGAAGAAAACATGGGAGGATATCTTAATAACCTTGAATTTCACAAAGCTATTTTAGATTTGACACCAAAAACATGAGCAATAAAAGAAAAAGTAGATTGGACTTCATCAAAATTAAAAACTTTTGTGCATCAAAAGACATTATCAAGAAAGTGAAAATATACCCTACAGAATGTACTTACAAATAACATACCAGATAAGGGTTTAATATCCAGAATTTATAAATAACTGATACAAAACAACAAGTGTGCGAGCAACCCAAATAAAAATTGACAAAGGAATTGAACAGAATTTCTCCAAAGAAGATATACAAATGTTCAGTATCACTAGTTCAGAAAAAATGCCCATCAAAACTGAAACAAGAAACAACTTCACACACACTAAGATGGCTATTGTTTAAAAACAAATAACAGAAAATGACAAATGTTGTCTAGGGTCTGGAGAAATTGAAACCCTTGTACATTCTTACAGCTGCTGTGGGAAATATTTCGGTGATTACTCAAAAAGTTAAACATAGAATTACCATGTAACCTAGTCATTCTAGTTCTAAGTTTATACTCAAAAGCATTGAAAAGATGAACTCTAACAGATACTTATACAATGTCCTTAGCAGCATTATTCTCAAAATTCAAAAGGTTGAAACAACCTAGAAGACCATCAACAGTTGGATGGATAAACAAAATGTGGTATATACATACAGTGAAATATGACTCAGCCCTAAAAAGAAATGATGCTCTGATACATGCTACAATATGGAAGAGACTTGAAACCATTTTGTTGAGTGTAATAAGCCAGACACAAAAGAACATATATTGAATGATTTCACTTATATGAAACATCTAGAATAAGAAAATTCATAGACAAAGAAAGTAGATTAAAGATTACCAGGGGATGGGGAAATGGGGAGCTATTGCTTAATATGTAAGTTTTAATGTTGCTTAATATGAAAAAGTTTTCACATTCTGAATGTAATTAATACCACTGCAGTATACACATTAAATGGTTAAAATAGAAAATTTTATGATTATATGTGTATATATATATATCCACAATAAAAACATAATATATAAAGATACATAAATGTGATAGGAAGAAAAGACTGAAAATATTCTGAAGTCCCAGGCCCACAAAATTTATGTAAGCTGAAGATATAGTTGGAATGCGACCAAGTGGAAGAGAAGCTTCAGGTAAGTCTGCAATAGATAAATCCACTTCAGGTTTTTCCAACTATGGGATCCTCCCCCTCAAACACCCCCATTCCCACCCCCACCAACCCCCATCGCAAAACTTGCTGCTGAAATTATAATGAGGAAAAGTGAAATAAATAGAAATAAGGGGGAAAGATGATGGTCTCTTATTGCTCATGTTTTTGGTGTCAAATCTAAAATCGCATTGTGAAATTCAAGGTTATTAAGATATCCTCCCGTGTTTTCTTCTATGAGTTTTATGGTTTTAACTCTTATGTTTAGGTCCCTGAGCCACTCTCAAAGAAAATCTCTTTGGAGGAGGATTTGGAACAGGTTTTGTTTTTTTGTGTGTCATTTTTTGTTGTTGTTCTTCGTTCTTTTTGTTTGTTTGTTTTTAACCTGAGAATAAAGTGTGACACTCTATGAAGAAGGATTTGGGGCATAAATCCAAGAGGTAATTTGAAATGGTAAGCTTGAGAAATTCTTGATCCTTGTATCTGCCTGTCATTTCCCCTGCTATTGTGAGCATGATCAAGGTAAAACAGCCAAGTCTTTATATGCCAAATTGCAGATATCTATTATTATTAGATGAGAACCTAGCTTAGGAGAGGGTGGCATGCCTATGTTGGTGGCTCATTTGACTTGGTAGGAGTAGTTAGCCATCGTAGTGCTCTGCTAAACAGCTGCTGCCAAACATGGTCAACTTACCCAGAGTTGGTTGAATGGGAATACTTGAGAAGCCACGGACACATAATTTGTAATGTTTCATTATTTCAAGTATTTTTGCAATAGGCATGAGGTACTTAAAATTCTTATTCATTTCTGACTCTTTCCATAGGATAAATTTACAGAAATTCTGAGGCCAGGTTACTTTCTGTTTGAATTATTCCACTGCAGGTTCTTTTCATGACCAATTCCAAGAAGTTCCTCAATAGGGCATAACTCACTAGGATTTTACAAGAAAGGAGCTCTCTATCATTAAAACTGAAACATAATGCTATCATAAACTGTAATTCAATGATTTATAAAAGGTATCATGCATCATGATTAAGAGGATTATTTCTCAGGAGCCAAGTATGGTTTAGGATTGAAAATCTATCAGCATGATTTTTACAATAACACCAAAGAAGAAAAATCATATGATGATCTTAAATGAAGAAAAAAAGATACAATTCAACAATTATTCCTGATTTATTTTTAAAGCCTCTTATAAAACTAGAGAATATAAAATAATTATTACTCCAATTAGTGTCACCTCTAAAATCTACACTAAACATCATAATTAGAGGTGAATTATTGAATGTGTTCTTCCTGAGACTTGGAATAGAAAGAATAGAAAAAAGATAGCCAGTATCCTCAACCTTGTTCAACAACGTTTTTGTCATCCTAACTAGTAGCGTAAGACAAAAATAAATAAATTGGATTGAAATGAAGGAATTAAGTGTCATTATTTGCAGGTGACATAATTATGTGGCTAGACAATGCAAAAGAGCTTACACACTCTTAGAATATATGTTATTTTAGCAAGGACACAGGTACAAGGTCAATATATAAAGATCAATTATCTTTATATAATATTTTATATAAATTTTATACAAATTTATAATATTTTTTTCAAAAAAAATTCATACCATATTAAATAGCAAAGAAAGACCAAATTTTTTTAAATTTTGACAAAATTTAATGTTATAAGAACAACCTTCCAGGTTTCCCAAGTGATAACATTGTATCTATATATATATTTTCTATATCCTGCTTTCTCTTTGATTCTCTAAATATCTATTCTCATAATTCTATTCTGAAACCTTTGAGGTTAAGTTGCAGACATGATGTCCTTTTACCCCTAAATAATTTATTGTGTACTTCCTTAAAAACTCAGAAATTACTTAAATAACCACAGTTCAATTATCAAAATCAGCAACTAATATTAATATACCAATATTATCTCATCTGTAAGCATTACATGTTATATATTCAAATTAATCAATATTTTCTTTTAGAACCTCTGGATTTCAAGCCATGCGTAGAAATCCTTTTACTACACCCAGATTAACGAGGGATTTACTTATGTTCTTCTGTTGCTTCATTTTTTTACATGCAGATCCCTGCTGCAATGGAATTTATTCTTGGGTATGTCTTCAAGTCATGGATCTAATTTTCTTTTTCCCCAAAGGTAATACCACTCATCCCAGCACAATCTATTTAAAAGTCCATTTTCATCAAGTCATTTGAGAGGCCACTGTCATCACCTACCCAGGTTCTACATACACGTTTATTTATTAATGGACTTTTCCCTCTTCTCCACTGGTCTGTCTATTCACGCATCAGCACCACAATTTTAATCATGGAGGCTTTATAGTATGTTTTAAAGTTTAAAAGTCTTGAAGGGATAGTTCCCCTTTCATAGTATTTTGAAGTGGTTTCTTGAACACTTATTTTTCCACATGAAATGTAGTGTCAAATTGCCTGGCTCCAACAAAATGTTGGTTGACATTTTTATTGATATTCAGTTAAATTTATGAATTATCTTACATAAGAGTGAATCATTCTATCCAAGAACAAGTGAAATCTTGCCATTTTCGTTCTGTTGCAAGCCTTTAAAATTTTCACTTGATAAATTTGGAATTTGATTCCTAAGTATCTTATTGTCAATTTTCTATTTTGAATGGATGTTCTATATCATTATAATCTGTTTGTTTATGTGAAGGCTATTCAATACCATATGATAAATTTCTATCCTGTTTATTTTATTGAATTCTTTTCTTGTTTGAATAGCCTTTACAATTGATTCTGTTGAGTTTTACAGGTACACTGTCACATGATCTGAAAATAAAAGGTTTAATTATTCTTTCCAAGTCTCTATGCCTCTAACTGGTTTCTTTTATCTAATTACATTGGCTAATGCCTCTAAGACAATGATGAACAGTGACAGAGACAATGGGCCCCCTTGCATTCATTGTGATCTCTTAATGTCTTAATGTGAAGTACATTTAGTATTCACCATTAAGAAAGACACTGAATTTACGATAAGATTGTATATGTATACACTTGGTACATAGTGTATATAATATAAAATACTCATAGTGATAAGTTTGAAATACTTCCTAATCCTGTTTCTATGAGGTTTAAGTGACAATATTTTAGTTGCTCCATAAAAATAATTATGAAGTTTTTCTTCATTTTCAATGCTCTGGAGCAATTGTGGAACATTAGGACTCTCTGAATTTTGAAGATTGGGAGAATTCCCCTTTGAAATTATCTAGGCCTGAAGATTTTAGTGCAATAGTTATAAACTTTTCTTTGTTTTTTTTTCTATGAAAATTGGTCTGTTTAAGCGGTTTGGCAAACCATATTTCCTAAAGAACTACAAATTTAATATAAGATTTCAATTATATATGCTTAAAGGAATACAAAGAAATATTTTATGATTTTAAAAAAAGTGATCCCACTTCAATGCCTTTATCTTATCTTAGATAGAATATTTCTGATTTCTCCATTCTTACTGATTAAATTAGGTAGTGGATTGTTTTTTTCCCAAAAATCCATGGCTTTGCTTTATTAGCTAGAGCTAACAATTACCTTTCTTCTAGCTCAGGACTTTCTCTTTTTATCTTTATTTCCTTCTTTGTACTTTCTTTAGGTTTATATGGTTGTTTTATTTTTAACTTTAGAGATGGATATTCAATAATGTTTTCAATAATTTTTATTGATAAAATGTATTAAGATTATGAATGCTTTCTCTTACCACCATTTCGTATGTATGCCACATATTCTCTTAAAGTGTTTACATTATTTTTGTTTTAGAAATCCTATAGTTTTGCCTTGTTTTCCCATTTAACCCAAGAGCTTTTTGAGAGACAAATTTTTAAATTCCAAGTGAAAGGTCCTATGTTCTTTATAGTTTCGTTAATAATTTCTAATTTATGGCCTAGTTAATATAGTTTAATACTTCTACTTTATGGGATGCAATAATGTATTTGTAACTTAAAGTAAAAGATAGTTAAGCAAAGCCCAAAAAACACAAAGGATGGAAAACACAAATTTACATATGTCTACACATATATAATATATGTGTGTTTATACATGTTTATATGTTTATACACATATAACCAATACAAATTTCATACTTGTAACAAATCATACCTCTGCAGACTGTACAAGGCCATCTATTTATTATTCCTTTTCTGCATTTGTACTTAAGCACCTGTAAGAGATAAGAAGTGGAGTTACATTAAAAAACACAATACCATAGTGCTGGCATTTATAATTCCCCAGATGGTTACCTTTACTGAAGATCTTTATTTCTTTATGCTGCTATGACACCCTGTCTCATGTTCTTTCCATTCAGCCTGAAGAAATAAAGTTGGCACCACTTTACCTAGACTGACAAAGAAAAAGAGAACACACAAACAATAAAACAGAAATGAAAAGGGGACATTATTATTGACCCTGCAGAAATAAAAAGAGATTCATTAGGCTACAAATCCAGAGTCCTAAGGCCATGAAAAAGTCCAAATTAAGGCATTAACAAGAGGATACCCTCACTCAAGAAAGGCTGATGGAAGGAACAGCTAGAGAAGGGATGGGAGGGCAACTGAGACCGTGATTCCAGGGTGTAAGTGACCTGCGAGAGTCTTCTACACCACACAGGACAGTCCTGGTTGCAAAAGCTGAGGAACTGAGAAGCAGAGAACCAGAGAGCATCTGGCTACTGCAAACAGCCCAATGCAGAAGCCCTGAGCCCTCAGGAGTGCCCGGACGGGAGTCAGGGACCAGGAAGTAAGTCAAGCCGAGTTCCCTGAACGCACTACCCTCACCAGTGCAGCCCTTGGACCCGCGACTCACCCCACACCACACGCATCTGAACCCTATCACCCACCCCCA